>ML866879.1:8080-21387 GCA_009831015.1 Picea engelmannii
TTTTCTTATGAAATAGATGGCATAAGGCTTCTTATCTTCATCCTGTCCCAAAACTACTCTTATTTCCTTATCTAGGGTATCAATATGAATGTGAAAAGGAAGAGTCCAAATAGGACCTTGTAGAACATGAGTTGTTGTGAGTCTTTCCTTGATAATTTCAAATTCTTCTTGACATTGTAAGGTCCAACATAAGTCTATATCTTTGGATAGTAAGACAAACATAGGAGAGGATATTTTACTAAAGTATTTAATGAATTTCATGTAATAATCTGCATGTCCAAGAAAACTTCTAACATCTTTTTGTTTCATAGGGGTGGGTAGAAGTGTGATAATATTTATTTTATTTTGATCTTCTTCAGTCCCTTTGGAGGACAAATGGTGTCCTAGCACAATTCCCTCATTAATAAGCATGTTTCATTTTTCATGACTAAGGGAGAGGTTCATTTCTTCACACCTTTGGATAACTTTATCAATATTAGGTAATGCTTCATCAAATGAGATTCCATAAGGAGTGAAGTCATCCATGCAAATTTCTAATTTGTCATGGATAAGGTCTAAAAATATGGTAACTATATCTCTTTGAAAAGTGGTTGGGGCATTACATAGGCCAAATTGAAGGACTTTATAAGAAAAAGTGCCCCAAGGGAAAGTGAAGGTCATTTTATCCTGGTCTTCAGGGATTATTTGTATCTGATTGTATCCATTGAATCCATCTAGGATTGAGAAATATTCCTTCCCAGCTAAAACACCTAGAACTTGGACAATGAAAGGTAAAAGGAAATTATCCTTTCTAGTAGCTTTGTTTAATTCCTTTTAATCCACACATATTCTCCATTTCCATTATTTTTAGGAACAATAACCAAAGGTGAAACCCATTCACTATCTAAAATTGGGTAAATGAGACCAACATCTAACAATTTTTGTAATTCTTATTTGACAATGTCTTTTAATGTAGGTTTCATCCTCCTTTGTGATTGCCTAATATGTTTACAGTCTTATTTAATGTAAATATGATGAGTACAGATGGAGGGTGGACGCCTTTCATATATTTTTAGTCCCATGCAAATTATGCAACATTTATTTTTAGCACAACTAATAATTGCTGCTCTTATTTACCAATAAGATTTGTACTAATTTTCAGTGTTTTTGAAGGGATTATTTCTACAGTGTTGACAATGGGATTATCAGTTTTAGTTGTGAAAAGTTCTACCCACAATTCTCCTTTCTTATCAATAGGTTTTTTAGATTCATTTTCATCACTTATGACTTATATTCTTACATTAGTAGGGTATTGGTTTTGTAGGAAATTCGAAATAAAGGTGTCCTCATCAATTGTTTTGCTAGACAATGCTATGTTAATTGTGCATCTGGGGTAAATAGAGGTATGGAAAAGGTCTTGTTCCTATTCCTCTACCCATATTGAAATATTTATATCATTAATACCTGAGAAGGGGGTAAAATACAAGTCGTTTTTGAGGTTTCCCATTAGTAATGGTCATGTTCCCTTCCCTACAACTAATGTATGCATTTGTTGTAGCCAACCAAGGTCTTACCAATATAAGAGGATACCCATTAAATATATACTTGGATTGGAGGACTAAAAAATCAGTTGGATATTCCCAATAATCAATGGAAATCAACACATATTCCAACATTCCCTCATATTTTACTATGGATATATCCGCAAGTTGAAGCATAGTCGATGTATGTATTATGGATCCATGAAGGTTTAATATTAACAACGTATCCTTGGTTATAAAATTTATTGCATCCCCTAAATATATGAGGTTGTTTTGGATCAAGAAGTTGTTAATGTGCACATTTACTAGAGGGATACCCAGATCCAAATATTTAGGAACAATCATCCTTCCGAGCATGAGATCAACTAATTGTCCTATAACATTGATTGTAGGGGTGTCCTTTCTCTTTCTCCCTAGTCTCTTGATGCATTCTTATTTTATGAATTTGTTATAAACAAGTACATCTTTAATACCTTGTAGGAGAGGTATCTTCACACATAAGTTTTTGATTTCTCCTAAGATTTTATTTTCTTCAGGTGTATATACTTTCTTAACATTCAACCTTCCAGGGTAAGGTGGGGGTTGAGTCTGTGGTAAGAAGATATCATATTTTTCAAGAGATGAATATTTCATGAGTTTTGGAGGTCCCTATAATACTTTCCTTGATCTAAGGTTGATTTTTTGAACATTTAGGTAGCACGTTTGATATGTGGCCTCAAGTTATACACAAGTTGAATATGCATATTATTTGGATTGGGGGAAGATCGAGAAGGTAATTGTGGCTATTTTGGAGGAACATTATTCTGAATAGTGTTATTGGGTTGAGGAGGAGGAAGCATCAATTCTTGTAGTTGAAAATTTTGGGCCCTCCATCCTTGTGGAGGATGAGTCCACTAAGGATTTTGGACTTATGGAAAACTAGGGAATGGTTGGTATGGTGAAGGAATATGTTGGCCTTGGTATTTCCATTGATTTGGAATTGTATACGGTGATTGGTTAAGATTATACCAAGGCTGAGAAGGAATTTATGCATTATATCCACCAAAATATTGAGAAGAATTGTAGTCCATACCTAATTGGAAGGGCCTTGGTGCTCCAGATTGTCTTTGACTGATGAAGCATACTGACTCCATATTTTATTCTCCTCCTTAGAATGTATCTTTTAGTCCTAGAAGGGAAGGGAATTTGTCAGTTGTATGAGATTATTTACAAATAGCACAAACCTCTATAAGTTCAAGTGGGCATTCATTTATAGGATGTCTTTTGGTGCATTTAGGGAAAAATATAGTTAATGATTTTTCTACTTCCTCCTCTTTCTTTTTATCTACATGGTATCAATTTGCATAGATAATTTCAAAATGTCAGCCTTCATATCTTCTAATAATCCTCCTATCTCATTCTTGACAAAAATTGCAGGGTTAGAATATTCTATTACCATTCTTTTACCATTTCCACATTTCTTTCTTGAGGATCTGGAATGAATCTTGAATATTTTCTTGATATCATCATAATTCATCTGGTAAATATATCTATTTAATACTATATTTGTTGTTTCCATAATTTCTTCCCTTACTCCTCCAAGTAAGACAAGTTTTAGTGAATCTTCATTGAGAGTGCAATTGTGGGCTCTCTTGTAGCTTAGTTTGAATCTCTCTTTGAAGTCTTCTAAAGATTCATCCACTCCTTGGGTCATATTGAAGATTTGATCTCTTATATCCCTTGCTCTACAATAATCCCTATACTTTTCATTGAAGTTGTTTTTCATTTGGTCTCAACTTGTAATGTTGTTTCCTTCCAGGATCATGAACCATCTTAGAGTTGAATCCTTTAGAGTAGAGAGAAACAACTTGATATTTTGTTCATTTGTAGTATAATCATAATTTTTACACACAACTACAAATTCAAACAAAAAGGTGTCAGGATCTTCTGAAACAAGACCATGGAAGTGAGGTAAGACAGAAGGATTAATGTTTTTCATTCTAGTTTCTCTATTGCCTTCCCATATAAGAAACTCAAAAAAATTTGCTTGATATTCTTCCCTAGCCATTGTATGGTGGGATGGAGATTGGCCTTCCTTTGAGATATTTTTATATTCTCTTTCTTCTCTTTCCAAGAAATATTCAAGATTTTTTGGGGCTTCTAGAAAAAGTGTTCCACAACCAAATTTTTTATTTCTTGGACATGTCTTTATGGTGGGGGTTTTGGGTAAATTTTCTTGTCTTATATCTAGGTCGAGTCATTCGTTAACAACAAAGGAAATGAAATTATTTTTTTCTTTTCTTATATATCTCTAAAATGCATCTTTATGAAAAATAAAAATGAAGATGATGTGCAATATTTAGCACCTCCCTGACAATAGTGTCAAAAATTGGTGGGCCTTGCAATAGAAATAATAAAGTTACCACTTCCTTATATTGATACTTTAATTATCAAACTAGGGCTCATAAAAAATTTAGAGGTGTTGTGCAAAGTATATGCAAAATGCACTAAACATCTACCTGATAGTTTGGACTAACAACATTCTAGGTCTAAGTTTGATCAAGAGAACTAATTCAAATGAGAATAAATCTTCATTACAACTTGTTGAAGGAAAAGTGAATTTCTTACATAATTGAAAACTAATCTAGTTGCATGAATGCAAGTCACACCAAGATTAAAATGGAAATTGATCTATCTACAGAAAATAAATATTAATCTAGTTGCATAATTGAAAAGTCACACCTAGCTAGAAAAGAAACTAATTTAATTGCAGGAAATAAAGATTAATCTAATTGTATGAAGATTGATTCCTGGCCCTTGATACAATATCATAACCTATTTTCATATTATTAGTATTTGTTACCATCATAGAATGAGATGCAATAAGTACAATAAATTATAATCTAAACTATCCTACATGAATTGTGGAAGTTTCTACCTAAACTGTAATAGTTCTACAACATTGGTGTGTGGGGGGGGCTAGCCCTGCCCCCCCCACCTGCTCCCGGGGGATCATAGGGGAGTAGAGCCCCCCTATTCTGGGATTTTGTAGGGGGGCAGGATCCCCCCTGTGTGGGGGTTGGGGGGCAACACCCCTGGAAAAAATGGCATTTTTTGCATCAATTTTTTAGTTGTTTTCGGCACAAGGTTTTCATTGATGGTTTTCTAATTCTATTTAATAAATTAGGGTCATTAACTAATACAAGTTAATGTATTAGAGGTTTTGGATGTCGTGGTATCCCATATATGTATTGTATTGTAAACAATGAAGATATGATGAATAGAATATTAGAGGTGCGAATCTAAACAAGTTGTTGGTTTTCCTGGTTTGGTTTTCCAAGGTAAAAATATATGTGTAATGTGTGTGTACCATTGTATCTTTTCTGTTTTTATTAAGAATTTGTTTGCAGTAATTAATTGTACAAGGATAAATATACATTTGGTATTAGAGGAATTATTGGCTTCATGGGGATGCCTTTGTGGTCAAAGGTTTTGGCTCGGGTCTGTGGTAAACCTTGTTACAATGGGAGATCTACGGTATCAATTATTCAAGGAAAAGAAATGGAAAGAAATTCAAAAATAGAGATCGAGAAATTTAATGGGTAAAATTTTGAGCTTTGGAAGCTCAAAATGAAAGATCTGTTGGTGGACAAATATTAGTGAATCATTGTGGATCCAGATAGTGCACCGATAGGAACGTCAGGAGAACACTAGGAAAATTTGGATCGAAAGGCCAAGAGCGCAATTTGATTATGTCTCTCAGATTCAGTATTATTGAATGTCATAGGGGAAGCTACAACCAAGGAATTATGGGATAATTTAAGGGATTTGTATCAGTTAAAATCCCTGGTTAATAAATTTTTCCTACGAAAGAAGTTGTATAACATAAGGATGAAAGATGGAGACCCAGTGATAGAGCATATGAACGCCTTCAATATTGTGGTAAGTCAACTATTATCTATTGATATTAATATTTATGATGGAGATAAGTGTATCAATTTATCATTCTCTTTACCAGACTCATGGGATAGTCTAGTTGTGGCCATAGGTACTAATACAACTACTTTAAGTTTTGATTATATGGTCTCATCCTTATTGTCAAAGGAGATGAGGCAGAAGAACATGGAAGGATAGAGCACAAATGAATTACTTGGAAGAGGATGCTCCTAGGAAAGAAATAAATATAAGTCCTCAAGTGGGAGATCCAAATCTAAGGGTAGATATGAATCTTCTGGAAATTTTGTAAAGGTATGTTGGATATGTGGAAAAGAAGGGAACTACAAGAAGAAATGTAGACACAAAATTGTCGAGAGAGGCAAGGGATATGAAGATGCTCCTTCTACAAAAGAAAAAACCTCTGTGGAAGAAGGAGGGGATGTGTTCTTGGATTCTTCAAACACACATGTAGATCATGAGGCATGGTTGGTCAACTTAGGTTCATCATGTTGTTCATGAGTCTATATTTAAGGCTTAGAAGTACAGTGTCAAGGCATCCGAAAGTGGGTAAAAGATGGAGAAGAGAGAAACGTCAACTTTCGGCAAAGGAAACTAGGAAATATTTCTACATTGGTGTTGTCTAGATTCCAACTGTTCCTGGATAGTTATATCTTGTTTAATGGCTGCCCATCAACGTTCAAGTTCAACCCGATTAGTAGTCGTCTTAATAATTGTGTAGAAAAGGTTTAAGGCAATGTGTGTTTGGTTCGATAGTCCGGGTTCGATATTAGGTTGTGTTGGTACAGGGACAGTCACGAGGAACAGTAAAGGTGGTAAAAACTTCAGAGAGAGATTAAGTGTTGTCTCAATTTGGTTGTATAAAAGAGAATTTATGGTTTTAGGAATAAAATAGGGATGCAAATCGCAAGGCTCTTTCCCGTAACTGTATTATATTTTAATAAAAGGTGTGAGGTGGGAGAAAAACATTTAGCTATCTATGGTGTGAGGCTCCTACCAGGGAAGAGTCTCACGCATAAACAGAAGAGGAAAATTGTAAGGAAATAACCGATGTAGCAGAGAAAATGTGTAGAATTATGAAAATGCAGACTGGTCTTACACCCGCTGATAGCTGGTACAGAGGAAAAATAGTAAAAAATTGCAGAAAACCAAAATTCATTCACTATAGTAGTGGTCGTACTAAATTATAACGAAGCACATCAATTAAGAATATGAAATGAAATGAAATATGAGATACAAGGAAGCAAACTTGTAACACAGTCGTGCCGGAATTGAGAATCTTCAGATCTGCTTGTATTAACTCTCAAATGTAAAAAACTATGTTACAAACGACACAAAAAGGTCCAGCCCGGTGCATTTCTTTCTGTGGTATATTTATACAATTTTAAAAATAAGGTAGAATCTCAATAGTCACAAAATTTTGGTTATGACAGAGAGGATTGCAATCGCTCCATTTCTCCTACTCTATCCTCACTTGGTGCCAGAGGTTTGTCGTTGCGTGAGCTCAGTACAAGCGATACATCTTTCAACCAGCTGAGATATTAGCCACGATGGTTCTGCTTGACAGCTGTCTTCGAAGAAGTAACATTCTCGGGCTAACTGTTGTAGCTTGTCTTCCATCTGTCCATCTATAATGTCGATGGCACATAATTGCGTGCTGGGCTTAATCATGCATTTATCCACTTGGATTATGTCTACCATAGTCATCTGAGAGATATCAGCCAAATCTCTTTCTTCTCTTTCCTTCAGATCAAGAAAGATCCTTTCCACATTCATTTTCATCAAGGTTTCGGTGTTACCTCCGCTGTCAATACCCAACAGATCACCATCTATATAATTAAAGGCCTCCTCTAAGGAATTGGTTATCTTTTGGGCTTGATGCTTGCCTTCAACGATGTTATGCTCCCATTCCTTAACAAAATGTTTCCTCTGGTTTGCTCTGAAATGGTGAACCTGGGAGTACCTGTCGAAACCCTGTTGTTCGTAGCTATCAAAGCCTCCTGGAAGGTAACCCTAGCTACTCCGACATCCCTTTCTCTAGCAGATAAGTTCTCGGACACATGATTTACCAACAAATAGTTGTCTCGGATCGCTTCTATCTTGGCGAGCAAATTTCGCTGCGCCGTAGAGACTCTGCCCCGAATCTCGATCGCCTAGGATTTGAACATCCCGATGTTTATCATTCCGCTCTTGGAGGTCTCTACCCTAGCCTGCAGTTGTTTGATCAAATCCCTCTGCTGGCTTGCTTGCATCCGACCATCCTGGACCACCAACTGTGTGTGCTCAAGCTTAGTTTTGAGCATCTCTATTTCATTTTTATCGGCCAATCTGGCCTGCTCTATTTCCACGCTCGCCTTATCTTTAGCATTCTCTGTTGTTATGGCCAGTCTGGCTTCAAGGGTCCTAATTAGGCGATTTTTTCTTTTAAGTTGATTCTTTAAGAGCCCGACTGAGAATTGATTCGTCGAGGCATACGCTCCTAGTGTCCCTGTTATTTCAGTGGCGAATTGCTCATTCTTTTTATCCTTTCCCTCGGTCATAACTTTATACTTCTTGGAAGTCGACTCTCCTTCCTGGTAGAATTCCCTTTTTACTACTGCTTTTCTCTTTTTATCAAAGAAAACTCATTCGGAGGGAGTTCTTCTACTCTTATGGGCCTCATCTCTTCATTGAAAATCCATCCTGCATCGATATTTCCCTACGTCAACTGCAAGGGGGTAACTGATGTGATGGGTTCTCCGATCTGCTTCGCTGATTTTCCTGGAGTATCGACCGGACTCTGCTTCTTCGGCGGTTCTGGAGTCTTTATCTCTGTCTCTGGATTCTATTTCTTTGGCGGGTCTAGAGTCTTTTTCTTTGTTTCTAGATTCTTTGTTTGTTCTCCCTCGTCCTGGTGTTTTCCTTGGTCGGGAGTTGCATCCTTAGAACCTTCGGCATCCTTCTATTTTGTCTCCGAAATACCTGGACCCTCACCTCGCAACACAGTGGGAAGACAACTACGTCGATGTTCCTGGAACTTCAAAACATCGTCTCTTTCCTTGGGTGCCAAGGATTGAATCTGGGCTAGAATTTCCTCATAGGACCTTGCTCCTTGAAAAATGTCATCCGAGGGCGAATTCTCATGCTCAAATCTCTTGAGCCTGCAATTAGCCAAATGATTTCTCATGACCCTCTATGGATCGTGCTTCTTGTATTCGATGGAGACCAAATTTAGGTCTTCCAGGGCCGCCGCCTCAGCTTTTGCATGCCTGAAATCTAATAAAGAACAAGAATTCAAACGAATAGGAAACGATGGCCATACCTTCTTCGAATACCCTTTAAGTTATTTGCTTACATCGCCAATCACCGTTTTCCAGGCAACCTCGCGACAAGCCATCTTGTCGGGAATGAACAATGGCAGCGCATGTGGGGGAACAGAAGCCCCGAAAACTCTGAGGTATGAAAATTATGCTTCCACATACCAATCTGCTATGCTGCTCAGATTCATTACCAAAAATGATGACATGAAGGGGCACCATCACCCAGTTAAAAATTTCATACGCAAAAATTTTCGCTTTATTTTTCCATAATTTTGCATGATATACATGTATGGGTTCTTCTTCGGCGGGAGTCCAACTCCAGCTCATCAATGGAAATGGTGTCATAGAACAAATTGTGTCCATAATATATGCGGACATGAAGAATGACGACGCCTTCCCACTCTCCTTCTGCTCCCAATACTCTGTGACCCGATTGGTTAAGTTATCTGAAAGCATCTTTGCCCAGTTAAAGGAACAGCCTTCGGCGACCCGAAACATTAGAGGCACCCACGCAAGGAAAAAATGCGATGTGTCCTCTTTCCCATATAACCAGCATGTCATCATGGCCACATATCTATACTACAGTTCTAACGAAGCGATTGAATAGATGTCGTGGGTATCAGCTCTAAACTTCACGGTGTTTGAAACCCAATCCTTTATCAAACTGGACATGGTTTTATCATACTGTTCGCATTCCTTCTCCTTGAATTCTTCCAAAAAATCAGCGCCATATGTGTGGTCGGATGTCGTGGGCAGCTTATACATGGTTTGCAGATGCTCCAGCCTGAAAGTCCCGATGGTGAATCTTTGCTCATTCATGATAGTCCTGGTCGGTATGTCCACATGGTCCAATGCCCATCGGACCATATCATAATATGGAAACAACCGTGGTCTGGCTGCTACTCTGTGCATTCCGGATTGGACAACTATCTTGTACTTGGTGGTTAAGTCATCTCTTTCGTTGTCGTCGGAGTCGTCGGAATAATCCATTATTCTGCTTGTAGAATATCTGAAACATATGACCAATTCGGGACCGAGTTGATACTTCGAGGCGAAGTATCAGAGACATTGTCTGAGCCTTGTCCCAAAAAATCAACATTCCCCTTTGCTGCTTTTCGCAGAGCCATGGCTAAAGCTTGTGTTTTAGCTCTTCTGTGATAGAACTGCGTATACATACAGAAGTCAGTTTACTCAGAGGTGGTGAGCTCTGCGTGCTATGAAAATGCATTTTTTATAATGAAATACAGCTCTAATATATACTCAAAAACTCGGTACCTTTCAGAACAAGTCTGTCAAATCACATTTGGAAATAAATTCTGCCATAAAGATCCGATCTTATACATCGATTTACCCTATTTCCTCATTAATGTCATAAATTTTGGTGGTTTTAAAATTTCAGTTGGTGCATGGAAGAAAAGGCTACCTCGCAAATCGTGCAGACATCAAAGCATGGGATATTCATTGATTTAGCTTAATTAATCCATTTTTACCGCTGTTAACAGTGTTTCGGTACTCGTTATATCGAGGATTTTCCTTTAACATTTTGAGTCTCTAACACCCGAGACTGCGAAGATCGATTTTGGTTTAATTAAAGATAATCGTGATTTGGGGCTTGATTAATTTTATAATTATTATATTCGCCATATCGCGACTCAGAGCTTCAAAGATAAGTTTCCGGGAGATTTACATGCCGAGCTGCGAAACCGCGAGATCGCGATAACATGACTTAATTAAAAGGGAAGATAATCTTGGATTAAATAATTAATTAATCACATTATAACTACATCGTGAGTTCGCGAGTCGGGGTTTAGATGGTCAAACTTTCAAAAAGGACAACGCCGAGTGGCGAAATGCCGAGAGGAACTTTTACCACTGTTTAGCTTTTACCCTTAACCTTGACATGAGTTACTCAAATAAGGAACTCGTGTTCTCGCATATCGGGGTTATGAAAATAAATTTTTGGGTTTGGCGATCACCGAGGCGCGAAACCCCTACGACGTTTAAACATGAGTTGGGGAAAACTTTACCCTCGTTACTGTTTTGAGTGAAAAGTTAAAACAACTTCTTTGTTTCATGACTCGGGACGTGTGAACTACATGAGCTATAGTATCCGATCTGCGAGATCCCGAAGTAGAATGAAAGAGGAAACATTTTACGACAGGTAGGACTTGTTTCGAGAGTGGAATAATCATCATTTCTCACGTGATCAAGCTTCAGAGATCATCGATATCTCAGAGGAAAATTGAAAACCGTTTTTAGATTTTCAAGCATTAAGGATGAAACTTGTGAAGGGCTAGAAAAACAGGGGCAGCTCCAACACATCCTTTGATATCACTCCTCATGGGGAGTGGTTTTGTGAATATGAAAGGTATGATGGAGGTTATGTTTTCCTAGGTGATGACTTGATAGTCAAAGTCATAGGTCAAGGAAAAGTCAAGTTGAAGCTCATGGATGGAAGGATTAGAACACTTCTTGGTGTTTGACACATCCCAAGTTTAGCCAAAAATTTGATTTCTACAAGAAAAATGAATGATCTAGGGGTAAAAATAGTGTTTAAGAAGAAGTTGAATGCATAAGGTAAAGTGGATAAATACAAAGCTCAGTTAGTAGCAAAAGGTTAATCCCCGGTAGAGGGAATTGACTTTGGTGATATTTTTTCTCAAGTTCCCAAGTTAAATTCTATTAGATTTATTGTATCTATTGTTGCTACTTTTTATTTTGAAGTAGAACAGATGGATGTGAAGACTACATTCCTACATGAGGATCTATAAGAAGAAATCAACATGAAGCAACTAGAAGGCTTTGATATGAAGGGAAAGAAAGAGCTAGTATGCAAGTTGAAAAAGTTTGTGTATGGTTAAATAAATCACCAAGGATGTGGTATCAAAAATTTGATACTTATATATTGGAACTTGGCTTCACAAGGAGAAAAGAGGATCACTGTGTGTATTTAAAATTAATTGGTGATCATCTTATTTATTTTGTCTTGTATGTGGATGATATGTTGTTGATAGTAAACAACAAGAATATTATCTGGAATGTGAAAACTCAGTTGTCCTCTAAATTTGACATGAAGGATCTTGGCGTTGCAAATTTCATTTTGGGAATGAAAATTAAAAGAGATCGAGAAAACATGAAAATTTGGTTAAATCAAAGGAAATGTGTCAAGACAGTATTCCAGAGGTTCAATATGTAGTAATATAAACCGATCAAGGTCCATATTCCTATAGGTGTAAAGTTGTCAACGGATCAATGTCCCAAGAAACAGGAAGAGGAAGAGGATATGTCTCGCGTTTCATATGCTAGTGTGGTTGAAAGTTTGATGCATGAAATGGTCTGTACTAGACCCAAAATTGCACATGTGGTGGGAGTTTTGAGCAGGTATATGTCAAAACCATAGAAGGAGCATTGAAAAATAATATAGAGGGTTTTCAGGTATTTTTGTGCCACTAATAGTTATGGATTGTGCTACCAATGAAGACCAACATTGGACAAAGTGTTGGACATACATGGGTTTGTTGATGAGGACTAGGCTACAGATCAGGATAAAAAAATATATACAAGTGGGTATGTGTTTAACTTGTTTGGAGGAGAAATCAGTTGGATGAGCAAAAGACAGTCTATAGTGGCACTCTCAACTACAAAATTTGAATACATGGAAGCCACTCATGCAAGCAAGGAAACAATATGTTTACAGAGATTATGTTCAGGTATTGGGTTGGTACAACAAGCTATAAGGATAGATTGTGATAGTCGGAGTGAAATCTTCCTGGTGAAGAACCTGACTTACCATTCAAAGACAAAGCATATTGATGTTCAATATCACTTTGTGAGATACATGGTTGAAGAAAAGAAGGTGTTGCTAATGAAGGTGGACACTTTAAATAATGTTGCAGATTCATTAACAAAATATGTGAGCACTGAAAAGTTCTCTTGGTGTAAATTATCTATGGGCATTTCTTCCTTGGGTTTTTGACTATGTAACCCTGTAACCCCTTGTATGCAAAGAAAACAACAAGTGGGTGAATGTTGGGTATGCGCTATATTCTTTGTATGAGTGGACCTAGTGTTTGCATTGCGTTGGGAATGTGGGGGAGTTTTAATCCCCCCTTCCTCGAGGGGGGGAGTGGATTGGGTTCAAGGGTAGTGCCCCCATAAAAAAAAAAACATTTTTTGAGTATGTTTTTTAGTGGTTTTTCGGCACATGGTTTTCATTGATGGTTTTCTAATTCAGGTTAAGGAATTAAGGTTGTTGACTAATCCAAATCAATGTATCAGGGGTTTTGGATGCCGCATGATCTTGTATATTTATTATATTGTAAACAATGAAGATATGATGAATAGAATATTAGAGGTGTAGCTCTAAACAGGTTGTTAGTTTTCTCGGTTTGGGTTTCCATGGTAAAAACCTTTGTGTAATGTGTGTGTGCCATTGTATATTTTTTGTTTTTACTATGAATCTATTTCCAGTAGTTAATTGTATAAGGTTAAAATCTACATACATGAACTATACAATTTCTACAAGAACTTCTACACGATGGTCAAGAGAGGTCTA
>WSFP011433287.1:0-21387 GCA_009831015.1 Picea engelmannii
TCTTTCCCTATTGTTGAGAGGACCTCATTGCCTCTTTCCTATGAGCTTGCCTTTGGTGGAGGATTGAAGTGGTGGAGACCCAGTTGGAAGGAACTTGGTTTCTTGGTTTTGAACCGTGCCGACACAGAAATTTGTAATGTTGTCACTTCTACTGATCAATTATTAATAGAAATACTCCTTTCCCTTCCTATTGGTATCTTGCAAATATATGATTATTATCCATGGGCGTGTTTGTAATGTTTATTAATGGATTATTCCATCTGATGTGCTAACCCCTTTTATATCATCACTATGTACTTGCTCTGCTTGAATGTTGAGAACTTCTTGTAGGTATAAAGCTTTGGGTCAAAGTGCTCAATGGTGTAACATCATCAAACGTTGGATCGAGGTAGGCCTCTTTCTTATGTTGCACATTAGTTTATATAGCATATGTTGGAATTGAGTTGATTTCTTCAGTCATACATGTCTGTTGTGGTTTACCCTTGGCCATAGAGAGTTTTTTCCTTGTAATAGAAATGGTGACTCCACTGGGGAGAGTTCTTACTTCTAAGGGTTGAAGTACTTTTTCTTCTTACATTGCTCTTTTTCCTTTGTATTTCTTGTCGTATCACTGTTTGATAGATTCTTTTCACTCTGAGTCTGAGTTTTCAGCCTTTTTCCCTTGCCTAACCTTGTTTTAAATCTTATACTCCCTTTTTTCCTTGACAGTCGCGTATACACTCTTTCTGTCTCACTACAAGAAGTGTATATATGCTCCATTCTCCTGAACAATCACATATACCACTTCCCCTTGCTTGTTTGTTTGGTTTAGTGACTATGGGGTGGGATTTGAAGATTGTTGAGCCTTCTTAGGTCTCTGTAGTGTTTGTTGAGATCATTTGGGATGACAGGAAACTTGTTTGAAGTTGAATTTTTGGGCGGAGTCTTTCTCTTTGTTTTCCATTTTTGATTTGTCCTTATTCTCTAGACTGTTTGTGTGGATGCTTAGTATTCTGCTCGAGTTATTTCTTTTATGCACAGTAGAATTTATATATCAGGTTGCTCATCAGTCCATACATTTTCTTTTTAGTATATTGAAAATACAAAAAAAATAGGCATTTTGCATTAGTTGGCATTTTCGTCTTGGAATATTTATCATTAGCTTAGCACATTTAGTGAAAGATTGCATTTTAATTATGAATTGCAGAGTTGAAATTGAAGATTGCACTGTTCTTATTAGCATATCATTCATTGAAAAGTTAAAGATATACTTTGCATTATATCCGTATTTATTTTCTTGCAGAGTCATAACACCATGAGTTTCACTTCCATACCTTTTTGAGTAACCACGGCCAATAAAATTTATGCTTTAAACTAAAATTTATTAGTCACGATTTTATTTTTAGGGTGCACAAACTAGCATAGGATTCAGTTCCTTGGAATAGGATTTTGTGAGTAAAATTCTCCAAGGAAATTAAATCAACATATGTGTCTGAGATAGGGAGTTGAGAAGTTCATTGTATAATTGGTAATATCAAGAGGCTCCACTCACATCGGAGTTAATCATGAGGTCGCGCAAAGTTAGTTGAAGGGATAACCCTTGGATACTCACCTAACGTCAGATATATTTCTATGGATTTATTCGTATTTGGGGGTATTTCTAGTACCCATACCTCTGTGAGAGGCGGTCCTTTCAAGGATTTGGGCTTTGCTACCCTGCCCATATAGTGATCCGGACTTACGATTGCTCGCCTATGCATCGATTATATAGTGGTTGATTAGTTTCTTGACTTAGGTATCTCATAGGTTACTTGCAGGGGTTATTCTGCTTGTATCCTAAGTCAGATAGGGGTCAGACAACACAAAGCCTTTATGGAGGATTACCTCTCCGGGGGGATCTGACCGACTAGTTGTTAAGCCTACGAGGTCCCTTATAATTGATTTTGTTACCTCCAAACTTTAGTGGGGAGTCTCAAGTCCCTCTTGGACAAGACATACCTTCTTTAGCGAGGGAGGCCACTCAGCCACTTTAGCCCGTTTGCATGCATATTGGTCATTTGACTTTGTGGTATGTTCTTTGACTATTAGTTTACCCTAGGAGTCTGCTTTTGATTTTATTATCATGGATAGTGGATTTCCTTTCACTCCTCCATTCACTGCTACCCACCCCATGATGCCTGGTCATTTCATGGGGACGAACCCCTCCGTTTTTTACAATGGTATGCACAATTACAACACTCAGTCTACACCTTGGGTCTCTAGTCATTTTTATGTTGATATACCTTCCCATGTGAAACCCTCTCCCTGGTCTTCATATATGAATCATAGCATTGGACTCGGGAACACTATCGCTCCCATGCCTACTTCTTCGTCTGATATGAGTCGTGTCCCCATGGATGTTTGGAACCTTCCCCCTTATGGATCCAATACTAGATATGCTCTTTTAGGAGCCAGTGCTTAGATGGGTACTTATTCCACATATTAAACCCCACCCATGTATCTTTCATCTTCCATGTCGGTCCCTTTAAACACTTTTTCCATGACAGGTCCTCAAGTACCCCCAGTTATTTCGTATGGGGAGAATCAATTTTACGGTTCGGGATACCCTCTTTATGGGACCCCTTCACAAGGGGGAAACATATATCCTCACTCAAATAATTCTTATCCTACCTCAGTCTCTTCGCAGACCTTAGTGATGATGCCCTTCCAGACCTCTTCGAACCACTTTGGCATAAACCACCACGTTTATGGGCAAAGACAAGGAGTACACTAGGATCCTTTCTGGACTACAATGTTTCATAATCAATCTTTCCCCGGACCTTGGAATCAAATGCCACCATTTATAGCTAGCCCAGTCACTGTCATTCATACTGGTACTCCATCACCAACCTATGCCAGTCATGTCAGATATGGGTCGAAATTTTCTACAAACTTTGTCGACAACTTGGCCCCAACCTCTACCAATTATCTTGGGGGCACCATTATTTTTTCCCTAAATCATAACCATGTCATGTCTCCCACCTATATTCATCATATAAGAGACGACTCTATTTCCCCTACTAGTTACATCGAGAAGCCTAGACATCTCAGACATAAACCAAAATTCCTTTGCAGGACTTGCGAAGGAAGTCACCTTACTCATTTGTGCTCGGTTACTATCGAGATACCAGAAGCATGGGGCTCACCCAAAAGCCCTTCAAATTCTGAGACACCCACAGTTTCTCCTTACACTACTTCCCCTTTGATGGTCTCGGTAGTTCCACTGCCACGAACTTCCCCCGACCTCACCCCCATTGTCGAGGGTGAAATGTCTCTTTCCCCCATTACTGTGCACCCCCTTCAACCTGTATTTGAATAAGTGGCCACACTAGTGCAATCTCTGGTCAATCCCACTCTCCCTTAAGAGAGTGACACACTTTCTAGTCATGTCATCAACATTCCAAATCCTCCCCCTTCTGAACGAGAGAGATTTATTCTTCCCTCGAATGCTCTCCCTCCAAGTCATGACGAAGTCCCCTTCGATTGGCACGATCTAATGGGTCATCCCATTCCCCCACCTATGTCTTGTCCATTAAGAGACATTATCCAAACCATCACGGAGACTGTAACCTCCATTAACACTTTCTCCTCCTTGACTTGGAGAGCCTTGGGTTTTCCCAAGATTTTGTCAGCTATCTGTGAGATACTAACTTTCCACAGAAGACTGATATGAGAGCCTTGGCCTCCCCCTTTACATGTTGATTAAGACAAAAAAATGAGTCTCAGTTAAGCTCTTTTCCGACTCGTCTAAAAACTAAAAAATATTTCCGAGTGATTTGTCCCTTTCACGCTCATTAAAATTGGATTTGAAAGGTCATGATTCTTAGTTAAGCTCTTTTCTGACTCCCTACCAAAAATTGAAAATATTGTCGAGTGAACTTATCTTTTTCACACTCATAAATTGGATTTGAAAAGTTGTCTATTTGGCACAATTTTACCCCTTTTTTACACTAAGTAGATTAAAATATATAAAAAAGGATTTTTTTTGTGTTAAGTTGTGTTTGCATCTCATGCCCTTGCTTGCAGTATTGAGCCTTTAGCCGATTCTCGCTTTGCATTACAAACCTTTTCCTAAGAAGTTTGCATCCTCAACCAAGTAGAGCCTTGTTTATATACTTCGCAATTTGGCACCCTATACCTTGCAGGGAACATCACCCTGAGTGTCCATCTCCTGCATGCATTTCCTTGCATTAAGAATAGGTACGTTTCACTGTTGGAACTAGTTTTTATTACTTGCAACAATTGTTCCCTCCTCTATATCATAGTATTCATTTGTTATGAAAAAACAAAAAAAGGCGGGCGGGAAGGGAGTACTATATTGTAATTGGCAGCAGTCGTGTCACCTTTTAACAGAGCACAAAGTTATTCAGTCCTTGTGTCATCATAATTTTGGGTTTAGCATGGCCTTAGGAAGCTGATCTCACTACAAAATTTTCTCTACCGACTAGTTACTCTTCCAGTCCCTATAGAGAACATTACAGATGCCTCATGCATCTAATTGTCACATCATTGAGTCCATGTTGTCAGAGTCCATCCTATGTCTCATGCTCTTGTTCAAAGGAAGTCTATCAACCTGTGTCAGCCACCCCTCAGAAATATTGACTTTTCATGTCGGTCATACCCTCAGTTTGTCTCAGAATCAGATGATACTTTGGTCTTATCATGCACCCTAGCCCTACTTTCATCATTGGTAGGTCACCTTGAACCTAGCAATCGACATTTCATCATTGGTTTTTGACTGGTTGGTTTCCCTTGTGTTCGATGGCAAGACATCTATTCACACTTTGGGAATCGTGCAGTGTCTTGGATGCCATTAGCCTTATTGTTGGTTTCCTCTCCTTTGTCAACAATTTTTCATCATTGGATGCTATTCAGAGGGTCCTTTTCGTGTATCGCTTTCATTTTCCACATGCAAAAGATGCACAGGGTCATTGGTTCATGAGCATATTCTTCATCCGATCTCCACCAAATCATGAAGCTCCTGCTTTGTTCCTCATGATGACTGATGAGAGATGCCTCAATGTTCTCCTTTCAGTGGGTCTCTTTCCATTGACTTCAACTCATTTATTTTGGATATGGGACCTATAGTTTTATGAGTACCTTGAGGCTTGTAGTCATTAGTGGCAGGCCCTCTCACCATTGATAGATGAGAATACATCAATTTCTCCTGATCAATGGATTTCTCAAGTGTTCGACATCGACTCATTTTTCACACTTGTAGGAATGTACTCTGTGCCTTGATACCTTCTTTCATTATTGGTAGGTTGTCTCGCGTTTGTTAACGGTATACCTCAATGACCGGTAATCAAATGATGTCTCATCATGTTTGACCTCAACTCCTTTATTCACATGATGTATACTTGCACCTTTGGAAGATAGTGTAGAAGACTTGAAGACACGATTATGTGGCCACATATTTCCTAAGTTGTTGCTTCCCTTTCATTGGACCAGTACCTATTTGACTGCAGTGATCATGGGAGATCAGATTGTACTACGTGGTATATAGATATCTTCAGATGGATTTTCAAACTAGTTTCACTGGGCCTTGTTCGTGACTATGACAAATTTTGGCGTGTAATCGCATTTATATTTGCCTATTCATGGGCATGAACACCTGTTTAGTATATTTTCCACATGGATCTGCATTGTATTCTTGGCATCCATGTATGCAAAGTCAGTACATAATGTAATGAGAAATTGAGTTCGTCCAATTGGTTCTCTACCACTCCACTTCTGGGTTATTTATAATGTATTTCGGCCATCGTAGATACTTCTTTGATCTCACACATTAGGGGGCATATGTTATAGAAATATTTTCCTCACCATTGCTATCTTGCACAGAGGGCCTTTTTCCATTTCCCTATGCAGACTTGTCATCCCTTTTTGACGAATCCAGAGCTAAAAATATACATTTTTACACATATATGCTCCCTATATGTTAAACAAGCTGTGTATACACTTGTTGCTCCACTACAACTCGCGTATATTAGGATTTGTGCCAGAAAATACAAAATAAGGTTTGGTTTCCATGTCACGACAGAAGATCTCTGATCCTTGCCCTTCCATATACTGGAAACATTCTAACTCGGCCCTTCAGTTGCATTATGAAGGCTATAAGAGCACAATTTTGAGTTATGGAAAAGAGGAGAAAGCATTCAAATTTGAAAGCAAAGTTACTCTGGAGAAATTACTTCATATTGAGTCTACATCCCTTTGTCCCTCAAGTCTAAACACAGTGTTCAACCCCCAAGCTCTTTCCATATTGTTGAGAGGACCTCATTTACTCTTTCCTATGAGCTTGCCTTTGGTGGAGGATTGAAGTGGTGGAGACCCAGTTGGAAGGAACTTGGTTTCTTGGCTTCGAACCATGCCGACACAAAATTCTGTAATGTTGTCACTTCTATTGATCAATTATTAATAGAAATACTCCTTTCCCATACTATTGGTATCTTGCAAATATATGATTATTATCCATGTGCGTGTTTGTAATGTTTATTAATCGATTATGCTATCTGATGTGCTAACCCATTTTATATCATCACTATGTACTTTCTCTGCTTGTTTGTTGAGAACTTATTCTAGGTATAAAGCTTTGGTTCAAAGTGTTCAACGGTGGAACATCATCAAATGTTGGATCGAGGTAGGCCTCTTTCTTATGTTGCACATTAGTTTATATAGCATATGTTGGAATTGAGTTAATTTCTGCAGTCATACCTATCTGTTGTGGTTTACCCTTGGCCATAGAGAGTTTTCCCATTGTAACAATCATAAACTTAGGTTTTGTTTTAAATAAGTGGAGTTGTGTCTAGCCTTGGGCTAGAGTCTTTGGGTTATGTAATTTGTCATCATGAAAAGGTAAATAAACCCATATGAGTCACACTCTTAATCCTAAAATCATCACCATGACATGTCATGGCTCCAAGTTGTACATAAGTTTTCCTTTGTCACCATCCAACCATTTAGATGTCAAGTGAAAATTCAGATGTATTTGTTGCCAACTCACTAGGAGAGTTCACAACGTACTTATGAGTACCTCATGCATTCATTTGTCATTATTTCAATTAAAGGATCATGTCAACTAGGATTTAAATGTTTTCAGAGCCCACATTTAACCAATTTTCGAGGATTATGTCACAAATCTTCTAACAAGTCTCCTTGAGGTGTGCAATTTGAGTTTGAATTTGCACTGCAAACTAGCGCTGCAAACTGGCACTGCAAACCCTCTCTTTCCAAAATTGGTTGAAACCCTTGTTTTATGCATCATTTTGAAGTGTAATATTAATCCATTGAAGGAGACCACTATCAAACCTGAAGTTTATGGTCAAGTCATTTGAGAACCTAGCCTGAAATTGCATACTTCATTAGTTTCATGCACTTATATATATGTTGTTGAAACCCTGTTATTAGAAAGAAGATTCAATTTTCTTCCTTTCTTTACAAATATAAATGGTTTTTCCTTTATTCCTCCTTCTTGAAAGGTTCTCTATATCATACCATTGATGTGTATAAAGATTTGGAAAAGGTGGATTCTAGGAAAACAATTATGTCATTAAACCATAAAATTGTTGTTCACTCTGTTTTCACACACCAACGGTCATAACAAATTACAGAAAGAATCCAAGCAGTGAGTATACATGTTGGCCAAGGTGACTATCAGAAGAAGCTCCAGAACCAAAAGATGAATACACTGAGCCTCCATAACCAGCATCAATTTTGGTCAAAGGTTATGTTTTCATGCATTTTACAAAAAAAATTATGGCCATGAGTTTTAAACCATGATTAGCAGTTTTGGTGTTTTCCTCTAGTCATATAGCAAGATGATGAAGTTTTTGCAGAATTTATGGACTCCTGAAATAGGTTTTTGAGGTGTTGAATCTTTGAAAAACCGAAACATGCTACTATAGGAAAGTTCACTGCGTTGGCGCTATGAACTGGTAATTTATGACAGTTTGTAAGCATTAACACACAACAAAGGATTGTTTTGATCCTAACTTTGGAATGACAATATACGTTACTCTAAAATTTGGTGTGGAAGAAAAACGTGATGTTTTTACTTTCTCACAAAACATCATCCCAACCCATTTCGTATGTTTGGAGAAAAGATAAAAAAAATCACCTACGGGAAAGTTCGCAATGAATGTTTTTAAAGGCGCTGCAAACTCTAACAGTCTGACAAATTTGAGCTATGGGAAGGCTTCCAACTACCAGGGAATGTTCAAATGGTATCCTAGGAGTTAGTTGGACATGAGGCACATGTGTTCCATCTCTATATCAAGCAGCATGCCCTTTTTCAAAAGGCACTTATCTCAATAGACAAGATCCCAAAAAATAGGAATTTGTTAGGTTTTTGTTGGAATCTTTTGTAACAAGACTCCTAAATGGAGGATGATCCTATGTAGCTCCTTAGTTTGGACCTTCTTAGGGTATATAGAAATGATTCACTATATATGGAAGTGGATTTTGATAAGGAACGGGTTGGAGTGATAGGAAAAAGGATGTTACTATTTTGGAAACTCTTAGACTCTGTATATCTGGATGGAGGATTCTTGTGTAGTCAAAGATCAACTTGTGCTCATTTCTTTGTATTCCTTCTCTAGTGAAATACTTGTTGATAAAGGATTTATCAACAACTTTGGTAGAAGACTTATGTAGTGGATATTTTACTATGTATTTTGTATAGCATCTCTTCTTGGAGAAAATATTTATTTCTTGATTAGAGGGATCCTAATTAATGAAATTTCAGCCATATGAATGTGTCAATCAAGCCTGATGTGAAATTGATTGTTCATCTTGATGTTTTTTCTGCATTTTATTTTATTCATATTTCAAATATGTTTTGGTTGGAGATTATGATAGCTCTTTTTGCTGGAATATGGTCTTTGGAATTTCGTGAATTAGATCAGGATTTGAACCTTATCTGTTTGATCCATTTTTTAATATAATCACTCATCCAACTCTAAACATTCTGATGGGTACTCAGCTTACACTTACATCAGTTTAAGTGTGACTCTCAATGATAACACATATGTTATCACATGAATTTTTCAAGGATCGCATGTAATTGTTGTTAAGACCCAAGTCTTCACCCCTGCTTCGTCTCTCTCTCTTATCGCATACCAAGTCCTAGAATGTTTTCCCTTATGAATGGTAAATTCAATTTCCCTTTTTTTTTAATGACCTGGTTTCCCTTTGTGTCTTTCTTGACTGAGTCTCGGCCAATTTTTTTTATGTTTTTCTCTCGAAGGATAAACGCTTATCATGATTTTGGTTCAAAGTACTGGTCATCTTGTTTGCCTAGCCTCACAACATGTCATCCAAGTACTTTGTTGATACAGGTGACAACCATGAGAACAAAGCACAACACTCAAAGGTAGTCTATTTTTGGCTGAAATACAAGCAACGGGTGGGTTCATTTTTCAACGGTGGAGATCCCACGAGCAGTTTAGATCAACTGAAATCATACATTTGGAATGTCAAAATCACGCGAGGTTTAAAGACTAGGTAGATGCCCCAAAGATTCATTTCAGGTGCCATGCATCCTCCAGAACAGACGGTCAAGATTTACTTTGGGAGTTTGGGCTTCAGTACTTCCGTCTTCCCCACTTCCATTTTCCTTTGAAATAATTCTTCCCAGAGTCGACAGATCTCCGTTGAGTGTCCTCCTCAGATCAACGGTCATGATTTACTTCAGGACTTTAGGATTTTTTCCTTTCGGGACCTCCCCTCTAGTTTTCCTTTAGAGTATATTCTCCCGGATTTGTAGATCAAGCGCCATGCATCCTCTAGAGGGGATGGTCAAGGTTTACTTCGAGACTTTGGGCTTCAGGAGTTTCAGCCTCTCCACTCCTAATTTCTTCCAGAGTACTTTTTTCCCGGAGTCCACAGATCTTTGCCACATGTCCTTCTAGATCTAACAGTGATAGTTTACTTCGAGACTTTGGGACTCGGTAGTTTCAGCCTCTCCACTCCCGATTTCCTCCAGAGTAATTTTCTCTCGAATTTCACAGATCTATGTTGTGTGTCCTCCTCAGATTGAACGGTTGTGGTTCATTTCCAAGATTCAACATTCATTTCAGGCCACCATGTCACTTGTGCTCGTACTACTCTGTGAGTTATGACAGCTCTATATGCAGACCCCCCTGAACTCTGAAGTACCAAAGACACTTGGCACCTATCAATTCCGATGTGTGGCGCTCATGTGTCAGAGACACGTGGAATCTATCTAGCATCGACACATGGAACTCATTCCAGAACATTTGGTTGCATCATTTTCTCATTTCCATGTGACACATGTCACCCTTATTTCCATGACATGTCAGTGTAGTGACGTCAAGCCACAACGTCATATCATCCTCCAGGAAGTGTTCTTGTTCAACGCCAAAATTAGGGCCATCTTCAAGCGCGGTTAGAATGAATCTAAAGTCCGAAGGTAGATAAAATTTAATAGGAGCGTTAAATTGGCAGGGCTTCCCAAATCATAGATCGAGATCATATCAACAGTCACACTCCATTGAGGGGATGCGACATACTTGTTATAACCCTAATTTGCACCATACATGCTTACCTGGCAACAGGCCATCTCAGATCCCTTCTTTGCCAAAGCATTGTTGAACAACTCTTTAAAAAACCTCTTTTATAAGGCCCCATGCACCCTACTCCATTACTGAACGTGTGTACACGCTAGCTGACCTAAAACAACCCATGTGGACCGACAAAAGCATGAAAAAAAGGAAAGTTTCCGACGGAACACACAACTTTGGGTGAGTTAACTAAAACTCCCAGCCATGCATGGCCGAGGATTCATCCAAATACCTAGCTTCTTCTAGCCTATAAAAGAAGGGCTAGGGGTCCCATTTGGAAGAGGAGAAAAAGAGTAAAGAAACTCTACCCAATTTCATATTCCCATTGTCCCAACCCTTTAGCCATCCTTGTGCAAGAAGAGATACAAAGAAAAGAATTTGGAGGACATTTGAAGAGGAGCCTAGGATCACGATTTGTGGAGCAGTGGTCGGTCTCGACATTGTAAGTTGATTCATTAAAGTTAATAATAAAGAAATGATTTTCCTATCCCACTATATGAGTTATTCATAGTTCAGTAAATATATGTTTGAATATCTAACCCATTAGTCTATAGGTAAAATGCATGTGTAGTTTGTTGCTTGTTTTGTAAGCAGGTCAATCTTGAGAGGATAACTGCCAACAAGCAATCAAGCATGAAGGGGGGATCAACATCGAACATCCGGAACAAGGTATGTTGGTCTAACCACATGTTTGTTGAAAAGGAATTGGGTTTAAGTCTGGGGATGAGGCTAGAAAGTAGATTTAGTTTGGTCATATCTACATGCATAAGATAACCCTATTTGCTAGTCTGTAAGGGGATTTCCTTCACAAAAGAATTTCCGACCATACTGGGGAAGTCTCTAGGGTTCCCAGATTTTTTTTTTTTTTTGGGTAGTTTTAAAAGTCTAGTTTTCTTGCCTATTTTTTAGTTTCTACAAAGTCTTAGCTAGCAGAGAGTCTGGATTCCCATACCAGCTATCTCTGTTATTTGCTTGACTATGTTTTTTTGAGACCCACAGAGGTACACGTGGCCTATATAAGGTGTGCACGCATGTACCCACGCCCTACTCTATTACAGCTCGCGTGTAAACGCTAGCTGAAGAAGCAGCACTAGCGTGTAGAGTCCAAAAAATTTTTGAGGCAGTCATCCTCTTCCTTGTCAGAATCAGACATTCTCAGGGGTTTTCTAGAATTCTTTCTAAGTCTTGGTTGTTTGCAGTCTTGTCTCAGATTGGTTTTTTTTACGAATTTTTTCTTTACATTGTTTCTTTTTCTGTTAAAGAGAGTGTCCAAGCCTTCAAGAGATCCTAGTTCTCAATATTAGTGGTCTCTTCCTGGTTTGGATTGTCTATTTTTATTTTTTTTCAGATTTTTAGAGATACATGCGGCCTGTAGAAGGTCAGCCCGCGTGTACACGCCCTCTGGCTCTATACAGCTCATGTTCACATGCTTGTTGTTGAATTATCAGTAGTGTGCTTGTGCAGGATAGTTTTTATTGAGGGTAAGGCAGTCATCCTTTCCCTTAATGAGAGTTATGCCTCTCAAGTTTTTGAATCTTTGTCTTGGTAGTTAGTAGCTTAGGATTAATCTTAACCTTAGCTTGTTTTTTCCCATTTAAAAGTTGTCATAAAAAAAAAAAATTTAGGGTTTTTAGACAAGTGTGAGAGTCATTTTTTAAGTTGCTAGTGTGTGATTTCTTGAAGTGATTCTTTGTGATCTACGATTAGGCCAGAATTGTTTTTCTTGGTTTTTTACTTGTTGGTATTTTTCCTTTTTTCTTTGTCAACATTTTAATTAAAAAAAAAAAATCTCTTTCATTTTCTTGTTTAGTTGAAGAGTGTGATTCTGCATTATTAACCAGGGAAAAGTCTTTTATTTCATAATTTATTTGCAGTTTACTTAGATCATAAGTAGCTTGTAGTTGAGTGAAATTCCTTTTGAGTTTTCTATCCAAAATCTTAGAAAATTTAAAAAAAAATAAAAATTGAAAAGTTGTTGAAATTTTGCATTAACTAAAAGTTTTTGTTTTTATCTTTTTATTCATTTTTACTTTTTCCTTTTACACATCATCAGTTTCAATTTCATACCCCTTGACAAAAGACAAGCCATAAAATTAACGCTAAATCTAAAATTTATTATACTTTTATGTTTGTAGGGTTAACCAACTAGTTCAGGATTAGGGCCTTGGATTAGGTTGGAGAGGAAACTCTTCAAGGCCATTACAATCAAACATTGGAGTCTAAGTTAGGGAGTGTCCAAGTCTAGTATCGTGAAATTTATCTAGGACCCCCCTCTAACATAGGGGATAAACATGAGGTCGCGTGCAGAAAGGTAGCGGAGATAACCCCCCCAAAGTTGGACCAATCGTAGTGGAGAACACATATAGAGGGCTTGTTTTGGGGTTCCGTCGATTGAATTTGCAACGGGGATTCATGGGTCTCAAATCCATTCAAGTTCCTTAGTTGTCTTCTAAACCACTTGCTTTCGATACCCTTGACAGGTTTCAAGCTCAATACCCTGCTCATTGTGGTCTACCTGACTTTCGACTGTACCCGCCTGGTGATTGTTCACGCGCTGGAAACCTAGTTGCCTATCCTTTTTAGGGACATACACTGGTGATTGTGGGAGTATACTGCGGTACCTAGGATAGGCATTGGGCCATTCTTTGTAGATTATACCCAGAGGGTGCTTCCTATTTTGAGTTTCACTTGCCCCGGTAAGTTGCTCTAGTGTTGGTTGTTGTAACTGTTCTTCCAATTAATTTAGTGTTTTCATGTCTTATCTTATAGGGAATTTTTTAGTGTGTGTTACTTTTGAACATTTAGACTACCCTAGAGTGTCTTTGATATTCTCACACAGTGGAGGATCATGAGCTCCGCTGGTCATGAAGGTTTCTTGGCCTGCCACTGGTTACACTGGATCCACCCCCGCCACCACTAAGGTGAAAGCTAGACCAACAAGGGTCTTTTGAAGCGACCGGGTCACAAGAAATTGTGTCCGACCAACATCTAGAGGAATCGACCATATTATACCTTGGAGCGCAAGATTTTGGCCTCATTGAAACTTCTACCACTGATCTTTCAGCACCCAACATCATACCAATTTATCCTTACGAGTGGCAGACAGTGTTGCATGCAACAATGGAAACACATGTTGTTACTCCTTCCGGGAATTCTTCGATTCCCACTACGGTCATCACCACAGGAGATTTTTCACCTCCTAACCCACCCTCACCGATCCGAGCCACCATGGTCTCGACCGCCTCTACATCTCACAGTAGTATGATCCCATCTTTGGCAGTGGCCACAACCCCTTTCACACCAAGTGCGACAGGCCCTCTGTTCTCATACGGGATGCCTAGTTCAGGTACAAGTCCTGTACTTTCCTACTCCACTTTATAGAATTCAGGTCTGGGGGCAGGGAGATATAGTGCTCCTCTGCAAGGTCACATGGGGGGCACTCCTGCTCCTTTTAACTCTTTCCCTTATGAAGGAGGTCATATACCTCCTTCATCCCCTTCACTTGGTGGCTCACATCAGCAATCCATTGGGCAACCTACACACCATATTTTATTTGGAGTGGGGAGTCAAGGACCACCTTCAAATAATATGCCAGTAGGTTCGACACCATTTTCTTTGATCAAAACGTTTGGTAACAATGCCTTCTCATCAACCGCCTTCCTGATTGGGGGCAATCCCAGTTTTGGACAACCTATTCCTATGTAGGGTACTATTACTGCACAGGGGGAAAACCTAGGAACTTCTTCTGCATCAGGGCCTTGGAATTATTGGCAGGGATCCGTTCCCTCATCTGGAATGTCGATCTGGGGTAATTCTTTCCACAATCAATGGAACCCTGGACAAACTACTATGCCTATCCCCATGGGACCGACATGGGGCAACCCTTCCCAAAGTCCTTCGAATGTAATGCATGCCCAACCATCTATGTTCTATTTTGGAAATCAGTTGGTGATGTCTCAACATACGCAAAATCCATACGCTAGCTAGGGCCATGGTTTGTACCAGAATCCAGGCTAGCAGCCAAACTTTTCCTGGCAACCTGGTGCCAGTCAAACTCTAGGCCCCTTTTTCCCAGGTTATCACCAACAACCCAAACTACCCTTCCTGGCGACTTTGCACTTGCCATATTTGATAAGGTTGTTGAACGACCCTATCTGTCATGATACGTGTTGGCCTCCTATGCCGACGAAGTTGCCTTCGGACATTCCAAAGTTCGAAACCAAGCCTAACAAAGATCCAAGAGATCATGTGACTACCTTCCATATTTGGTTCTCATCTAACTCGTTGAAAGACAACTCTATACAGTTTCTATTGTTTCAAGGTACTCTCATTGGGAGTGTCACAAAATGGTACATTGAGCTTGATCGCTCAAGATACTCTTCCTTCGGAAAACTGGCGATGGCTTTCCTAAACCATTTACAGTTACCTGTAAGATATGACGTTGGCACAAAGTTTCTTGCCAATTTGAAACAGAAAACGACAGACCATATCTCTAATCACATCTGAGAATGGAGACATCGGAAGAGTTTAATTAAGGTGCCAGTCCCACCCACATTCCTTCTTGAGTGGTTCCTTAATTATTTGGTCCCGTAGTTGTCCAAATACGTCACAACGTCGGGAGTATTCTCTTAAGAAGATGCCATCATGAGAGCTCAACAATTTGAGCTCATATATTCTCAGTCCAGTTTAATATACAACATCTTGCCAGATGCGCCATGCTCAATACTTGATAAAACTAGACAGAGAGTTGGACCACATGCCGATGGTATTGTTGGTTCAACACAAACAAAGCCCGCTGAGCAATTGACAAAGAAGTTGAAACAGGTATCTATACAACACACAGTGGCCAACCAAACTACTACTTTGGCTGCTCCCCCTACCAAAACATCGCAGGTACACACAGTGCAATCGAATAACGCAAAGGCCACCCAGCAGCCTGAAGGAAAGAAAAAACAAAAAAAGAAGGGTAAGGGGGATAAAAAACCTACCAATAATGTTGGCGGGGACAACACTGAGAAATGGAAGCCGAGGTATCCATGCAACTTGTGTGCGAAAGACCACCTGATCCATCTATGTCCTCGGCTTGTAGAAGCCCAAAGGTTTGTGACGCAGCAACAACCTGCTGTGTTGACCAATCCATTTCAACATGGGAAAAATCTAACCCAAGCCTCTGCAAGAACGAAAGGGGGTAGCCAAGAGCCCTCTCCGCCCATGAATAACCCCACATACACGAATGTATATATGGTGAGGGGTGATGCTTTTATATCGACTAGAGCACATGACTATAGTAAACCAAGCACTTCTAAGAAGGGTAAAGAAGCTGAACTCCCATCTTTTCCTCTATAGATTGAGAAGACGTTGGGCAAAACAATGACACGCATTCCCAAAGGTGCATTCAAAAAAGATTCTCATAACCCAAATGCAAGGGCTTCCCAGAACTACTCTGTGGTGGAATATTTATCACAAACCCCTTGTGCGATGTCTGCTTTGGAGGTCCTCCAAAGATGCCCTTCCCATAGGAAAGCATTGTTAACCTCTTTAGGATATATCGAGACTTGTAATATGGGTACAATCATGCTAGATACAATCGACTTGAAAGCTCATATACCTTACCACGTAGCGTTTCAGATAGTAGTGGCTTATCCCATGAAAAATTTTACTCGAAATATCTTCTGCATGGTGGTTGATGAGGGTGCCTCGACATGCGTTATGTCATTGGCATGTTGGAATTCCATTGGTCAGCCTGTTTTGTCTTCATCACCTACTCTCCTCACCACTTTCAATGGTTGTTTGTTCCGACCACATGGTATCATTCCTTCTTTCCCAGTGTAGTTAGGAGGGAAGACCGTGTGTGTCAAAGTAGAGGTAGTCGATGCTCCCCTCGACTATAACCTCTTGTTAGGAAGGAGTTGGACTTATGCCATGCAAGCTGTGGTTGCTACAATTTTTTGGGTCTTCTTGTTTCCACATGAGGGCCGAATAGTTACCATTGATCAATTGTCTTTCTCCAAACCTGACCTTGGATTCAGGGCATCCACAGTCCCGATGATTGATAATCCTCAACCAAGTGTCTTCAATGTAGGGGTTGGTTTGTGACCATATTTTATGGGTACCTTTGATTACCTTATGTCGTTGGCATGTTGGAAGGCCATTGGCCAGCTCGTTTTGTCTCCATCACCTACTCTCCTCACCGCTTTCGATGGTCGTTCATTATGACCACATGGTATCATTCCTTCTTTCCCAGTGCAGTTAGGAGGGAAGACCGTGTGTCTCGAAGTAGAGGTAGTCGATGCTCCCCTCAAATATAACCTCTTGTTAGGAAGGAGTTGGACTTATGCCATGCAAGCTGTGGTTGCTACAGTTTTATGGGTCTTGTTGTTTCCACATGAGGGTCGGATAGTGACCATCGATCAATTGTCTTTCTCCAGACCCGACCCTGCATTGGGGGCATCCATGGTCCCGATGATTGATAATCCTCAACCAGGTGTCGCCAATGTAGGGGTTGGTTTGTGCCTTGTGCAAGAAGAGATACAAAGCAAAGAAGTTGGAGGACATTTGAAGAGGATCCCAGGATCAGGATTCACAGAGTAGTGGCCGGTCTCGACATTGTAAGTTGATTCATTAAAGTTAATAATAAAGAAATGCTTTTCCCATCCCACTATATGAGTTCTTCATAGTTCAGTAAATATATGTTTCAATCTCTAACCCATTAGTCTATAGGTAAAATGCATGTGTAGTTTGTTTCTTGTTTTGTACGCAGGTCAATCTTGAGAGGATAACTTCCAACAAGCGATCAAGCGTGAAGGGGGCATCGACATAGAACATCCAGAACAAGGTATGTTGGTCGAACCATGTGTTTGCTGAAAAGGAATGGGGTTTAAGTCTGGGGACAAGGGTAGAAAGTAGATTTCTTTTGGTCATATATGCATGCATAAGATAACCCTATTTGCTAGTCCGTAAGGGGATTTCCCTCACAACAGAATTGGCGACCATACTGGGGACCGAACCCAGAATCTCCAATTTTGCAAGGTTCTCTCGCTGGCACCAATTCATTAGACTTGTTATTTCCCTCTGACGAAGAAATAATTGAAGCAATGACTAGTCCAAACAAACCCTAGGAAGATCTTCATCACAGATCATACTTCCTCCCAGAGTTAAGCCGAATCAAAGAAGGAGAATTCACCATGACTATGACGGGAGATCGGTCTTGTCCTATTAATCTCTTAGCTACCCACAAAGTTTATGCTAAGGGTAATATGGAAACCATCGCTGAAACCATACCGATCAATATCTCCCAAAACCCTGGTGTCGTGGAGAATGTTTTCGTCGGAGCGGACTACTCCCCTGAAGAGATTCAACTCTATACAGATCTTTCAAAGAATTATGTGACGTTTTTGCCTAGTCTTATGAGGAAATTCCAGGTATCGATCCAAAAATAATTGAACATGAAATCACAACGTATCCTGATGCCAAGCCTGTTCAGCAGAAGCTTCATCCAGTTAATCCTAAGAAAGCAACAACCATTAAGGTTGAGGTTGAGAAACTACTAAAGGTCAGTTTTATCTATCCTATCCATTTGACCCAATGGGTGTCAAACCTTGTGCCAATCAATGAAAAACAAGGCACAATTCGTGTATGTACAAATTTTCGTGATTTGAACAAGGCCTGTCCCAAAGATAATTTTCCCACACCTTTCATCGATCAGATCATTGATGAATGTGCGGGTTGCGAGACCTTTTCTTTTGTGGATGGTTTTTTGGGATATAATCAAATACAAGTCAAACTTGAAGACAATCACAAAACAACATTCATCTGTCCATGGGGTACATTCAATATCATAAGATGCCTTTTGGTCTCAAAAATGTTGGAGCCACCTTTCAACGGGCTATGTCTTTTTCTTTCCATGACCTCAAGCATATAGTCGAGACCTATTTAGATGATTTAGCATCTCTATCTCAGAAGAGAATGGATCATCCCGCACACCTCTGACCTATCTTTGAACATTGTCACTACTTTTGGAATCGCTTGAATCCAAAAAAGTGCAGCTTTTGCATAATGTCAGGACGATTGTTAGGTTTCATAGTGTCAATAACAGGGATCATGGTCGATCCTCTCAAGGTTGAGGCAATAATACAGTTTCCCGCCCCCATTCACAATCCTTCAACTTCAAATTCTACAGGGAAAGGAAAATTTTCTAAGACACTTTATTGCTAACTACACCGAGATCACCAAGGGCTTCATGCGCTTACTTAAAAAAGACATTCCTTTTTATTAGGACGATGTCGCTCAATGTTATTTTGCCGCATTGAAACATGCACTCACAACTGCCCCTCTGCTTTGGCCACCTAACTATAACAAGGATTTCCTATTATATCTGGCTGCAGCAGAGTCAACCATTGGCATGGTCTTAGTTCAGGAAGATGACTTGTTCTCAGAATATGTCATCTATTACCTGATCTGAGGCCTCGTAGGACCGGAACTTAATTATTCTCATATCGAAAAACGTGCATTGGTAGCAGTCCATGCTATTCAACGGTTCTGTCATTATGTTCTGTTTCGCAAGACCACCATCATTATTGTCGTGAATCCATTTCAGTACATGTTGACACGACAGGTAATAGGTGGAAAAATCAGTATATGTATAGTCATCCTCCAGGAGTTTGACTTGGATTTCATTTCAGCGAAGTCCAAAAAGTCACTAGTCTTCACATAACTTATTTCGGAACTTTCAGTTGAGTCAGGTGATCTTGTGCCCGAAGAGTCGCCTATTAGAGGAGATATGTTTTTGATCACCTCTTCGGATCCCTGGTACGAAGATATACTTATCTATCTCCAGACTTTGAAGTGCCCCACTACTGATTCTCGTGATGAGCATTGACGCATACGCCATCAGGCTAAGAATTATCTCATACTCGATGATACATTGTATCGGAAAGGTGTAGACTGCATCCTACACCAATGTCTCACTCACGAAGAGGTGGTTATTGTGCTTAACGATTGCCATACTGGAGCTTGTGGTGGTCACTTGTCTGTGTTGGAAAATTCCCAAAAGATTCTATGCACAGGTTACTTCTGGCCGACACTTATCAATGATTGTGTCGAATTGGTCAAGAAGTGCCACCCATGCCAAATCTTCTCACAGAACATGAGGGCACATCCCGCTCCCATGTTTCCTGTCATCACATTTGGTCCATTCACTAATTGGGGGATTGATTACACTACATGCATCCCTCTTTCAGCAAGGGGGCACTGCTATATCATCATAATTGTAGACTACTTCACAAAGTGGGCTGAAGCTATGCCAACATTTAAAGATGATGGAGAGACTGCAACTCTCTTTTTATTCAATCAAATAATAGCAAGGTTCGACGTCCCGAGGGAGATTGTCACTGACCATGGTAGTCACTTTTAGAACCAGATGATGATCGAGTTAACATCAAATCTTTGGATACGGAAAGAACATTCATCACCCTACTACCCCCAAGAAAATGGGCAGGTGGAAGCTGTAAACAAAACTCTTAAGACCATTATACAGCGAACTATCAACTCAACCAAGTCAAATTGGAATTTGATGTTATACTCAGCATTATGGGCTTACCGAACATCTGTTAAGACTGCAACCAGTTTCTCACATTTTCATCTCATTTACGGGCTGGAAGTAGTCTTGCCCATCGAATGTCAGATCCCATCTCTAAAATTGGCAGTACAATTATTTCCAGACACTTCTCCACTTGAAGAATGGTTAGTATACCTTGAGCAGCGTCGTGATGCAGCCCTGGCCAACAAGGCTCAAAAACATAAGGTCAAGTGTCAGTATGATAGGTCCGTTCATCCTCGAATTTTCTTTGAAGGCGACCTTGTCCTAGTCTATGACCAAGATAAGGATCCCCCGGGGACAGGAAAATTCAAACCCATGTGGTTTATACCTTTCATCATAAAAGAGGTTTTAAAAAAGGGTGCTTATCATCTAGTTGATTTTGAAGGGAATGCTTTGACGAAGCCTAGAAATGGGCTCTACATCAAGAAGTATTACTCATAGACAGGTCACTATGGGTAACTTTTTGTAACATATGTATAGTCTTTGTAGTATTACTTTTTAGTTTCTTTTAGTGTTATGGATGTGTCGTTGATGTTATCTTTCGTCACTTTGGAAGATGTCAAGTGATTTTGAGGTGTTCGTTGGGTATGAAGATGGTGCTAGTTAGCACACTCGGAGGCTTGCCTCCGCAACTTGGGTAATATTTACACCTCAAGGCCAATTATTATCTTCCGTAGGTATATGCTTATGTGACACCACAAATAATGTCATCGATTATAGTGCAGTTATTAAGTTTCTTCGTGACGCTTTGTCATTGGGTATCTCTCATCTCTAGGTCTATCTTGACCCTCAACTTGTGGTGTCTCGGTTAAACAGAGTATATCGGGTTCATGATCCAACTTTACAATGACAATTCCTTAGGGTACATCTCTTAGAACGAAACTTTGATTATATTACATATTTTCATGTTCCTAGGAGATTAAACCAAGTTACAGATACTCTAGCTAATCAAATTTTAGATTGGCATCTTGTACATATATGAAAGAACATTCACATAAATATGTAAATACATTTCTCACACATGATCCATAAGAAACAAAATACAAAAAACCATATATAATATCATAAAGTAACCAGAGTACATAGATGGACGCAAGCGCCTCAAAAATATAATCGATAACGAGTCACAGGGCTTATGCCCTCAAAAAATATATACAAGTAGTGCTCGTGGCACATCAAAATGTCTAGCTA
>WSFP011433288.1:0-21386 GCA_009831015.1 Picea engelmannii
TGGATTAATCATGTCGGTAATTGTATTAGGTCTAAATCCCCTTTTGCAGATTGATCAACAGACAATTGTCATAGGCAGAATAAGAATTCGGCCCCAGCAGTTATTATTGAGACCCAGAAATATAATAAAGGTGGGTTTACCCACCCAGAGTGAGAGGTCGGCCCTGCCAGTGAAGACCCTTCACACGTGCCAGACTTGTATATAGAGAGGCTAGCGCCTCACTTGATCACACAACACGCTTGTTCATTTCTAAGAGGCAAGTTGCAACTTACCAGATGGAGAGAGGGAGAAGAGTGGCGCATCTTTTGGAGAGGACTATCTGTATTGGTTTGAGTTATCTCTTGACATTGTATTGGCAATTTATGATAAGGAAGTTTTTGCTAGGTTTTCTTCCCCTAGAGGGTTTCCCAGGATAAATGTTGTGTCTCTTGTGAATGTGTATTTCTCAGTGATCTTGTTCTTGTGTTGCTCTTATCTTGTTCTCGCACACCCAAGAAACTCTCAATAGCGGAAGAAAAGAAAAATGACAGAGTAGACGATTCTATCATTATGTTGCTTGAGCAAGCTCTCACGCGACAGAGGAACGAAATTATGGAGAATGTTTCCCACATCCTTCAACGCCTGCCGATAGCATCAGGCGCATCTTCATAGAGCGGCCACTTTGGAGGCACCTCTCCTTTCAAGGTACAAGTTCACTTTGATATTCTTGTATTTGAAGGACAGATAGATGCAGAAGCCCTGGACAAATGGTTAAATCTACTAGAAGGTTATTTCTTTGTTCACAATTTTTCCGACAAAGAAAATATCACCTTCACACTCCTTAAAGCTATCCCCCATGTCAAACATTGGTGGTAAACTTACTAGGAGCAAAGTTCCACAGAGGACTCTGGAATATATGGGGTCGAATCCACTTGGGATTTTTTTGTGGATGCGGTAAAGGAACGGTATTACCATGTTAGCAACTATGAGGACCAATACATGAGATGGACCACACTACCGCAAGAGAGGGGCCAAGTAGTTCTGGAGTTCACCAATACCTTCCATACCTTGCACACCAAGCTAGGTATCAAGGAGTCTGAACGACATTTGGTTCTAAAATACAATGGGGCTCTACACAAATACATCCAAACTAAAATGGATTTTCTGGACATCTCATCACTCAGTTTTGCTTATCGATATGTTGTTAAAATCGAGCAGAAGTTTAAGCACTAGAACAAATGGGAGTTTGTATCTGTAAATCCGCAACAACCAAAGTATGAGAAAGAAGGCCCTAACAAACAAATTTCTGAAAACCAGTCTAAGCCACAAGAAAGGAAGGGTCACGGGAAGACAAAGAGGAAGACTGGAAAAAGGTGTGATTTCCACAAAATCCCCTAGCACAACACTGATAAATGTTGTTCAAAACATTCATTGGTGGTCGAGATCAAAGACAAGGATTCGATCCCTGGTAAAAGGCAGATCATCGACACAGACCCCACTACTATTGTCACGACCACAACAATTCAACCAGGAGAACCAACAGATCCAGAAGAGGGGGAGCGCCTTCTTCATTCACAGATGTGGGTGAAGGAGACCCCGCTACATTTTATTGTTGATAGAGGAAGCCAGAAAACCTCATCTCAGCAGAGGTCGACAAAAAGTGGGGATTGTCGACAACACCACACCTGCAACCATACAACATCGGGTGGCTTCGCCAGGGACACGATCTTCATGTCAACCAACAATGCAAACTATCATATGGCATTCAGCCCTTCAAAGATGAGGTATTAGGTGATGGTGTCCCACTGGATGTTTGTGATGTTCTCTTGGGCCAACCATATATGTGGAAGCGTTGTGTTGTTTATGAGTCTCGACCCCGCAATGTTATTATTTATCTGGGGGGGCATATCTACAAAATACCAGAGGTAGTTCCGACTACTGTTCCACCTAAACAATGTCACAAGGTAGTATCTCATACTACAAAATTCATCTTCTTCACAATATGTTCAAAAGGTTAACAAAAGGATACTGCAACCACTACAGCCTCAGCTCAACCACCTTCTATCCAACAGAAGCAGGTTGACAACATTGCAGCAAAGTGTAAAGATTACTTTTTCACACAGGAATCTCATGTAGCTAGTTTGTTTAAAAAGGTCCAACCCTTCCAGCCACATGTTCTTGACAACCTTCAACAAGCTAAGCAGTGCAACTTCTCCAACAAGGCAAGCAACTAATCAAGATGCAGATTCAGCAAACGCTTTTCCCTCTCCTCTGGGCACTCAACGCAATGGATACCATTGCTTCCAAAGGAGAGAGGATTGATCTAGGTAGATATCGGTTTCCACCCACCTTTTCCAACTGGCTCAAAGCAGTTTTCTGATAATTTTGGTAATTTACTATTTTTAGTAGTTTTCAACTTCTGGAGCCATTTTGAGGGCCTAAATGAAGGTTTTTTTAGATTAAACTTCTCAATGATAGACAAAGGCTCTAGTTGAGCCCCCAAAATGAATCGCCTTGACAATACCTTTCCAACAAGCTATTGTGCACCCCAAACGGAGATCGTATGCCAAAGTTATGCCCCCGGGAAGTTGATACACCAAACTACCCAAAACGGGATCCACAAAACTATTGGCTTTTCATCTTCTGGGTTTTGGGTTTTGGATTTTATTTATGATAAAAACTCTTTTGGAGTCTCATTGTAAAATCATCTTCTAATGAATGTGAGTAGCTGTCACATCTCTTCTCACAGATAAGTTGCCACCATTCTAGCGAGTCTTTCACTCTATATTTTTATAGTCTCTGTACATTTATTTCATTAATAGAAATCATGTATTATTGTATATCTGTGACTCTTGTTATATCTCTGATATATCTCTGTTATATTGTTGTATCTCTTGCAATATCTATGAATATTTATGTGTTATATCTCCGCTCCCATTTCGCGTCAAAAATAATATGGATCATTGGTATCAGAGCAGGCTGCTCTTGATCATTTTTCAGTGCATGTCCCCGACGAGGTATGAGTATAGCAAGTTGGGTCTCAAGAGTGTCTCTCTTGAGGAAAATCGCTCTCACACACTCAATAAAACCTCAATGGTGGAAGAAAATAAAAATGACAGAGAAGACGATTCTATCAATCTATTGCTATAGCAATCTCTCACGCGACAGAGGGATGAAATGATGGAGAATTTTTCCCACATCCTTCAATGCCTGTCGATATCATCGAGCACATATTCATCAAGTAGCCACTTTGGAGGCACCTCACCTTTCAAGGTACAAGTTCATTTTGATATTCTTGTATTTGAAGCACAGATAGATGCAGAAGCCCTAGACAAATGGTTAAATCTGCTAGAAGGTTATTTCTTTGTTCACAATTTTTCCGACAGAGAAAAGATCACCTTCGCACTCCTTAAAGATCTCCCCCATGTCAAACATTGGTGGGAAACTTACTGGGATCAAAGTTCCACAGAGGAGTCTAGAATATATGGGGTCGATCCCACTTGGGAGTTTTTGTGGATGCGGTAAAGGAACAGTATTACCCTATTGGCAACTATGAGGAACAATACATGAGATGGACCACACTACAGCAAGAGAGGGGCCAAGCAATTCCGGAGTTCACCAATACCTTCCATACCTTGTGCACCAAGTTGGGTATCAAGGAATCTGAATGACATTGGGTTGTAAATTACTGTGGGACTCTATACAGATACATCCAAATTGAAATGAATTTTCTGGACATCTTATCACTCAGTTTTGCTTATCGATATGTTGTTAAAATTGAGCAGAAGTTTAAGCATCAGAACAAACAGGAGTTTGGATCTGCAAATCCACAACAACCAAAGTATGAGGAATATGGCCCTAACAAATAGCTTCCTGAAAACCAGACTAAGCCACAAGAAAAGAAGGGTCACAGGAAGACAAAGAGGGACACCGGAAAATGGTGTGATTTCCACAAAATCCCCTAGCACAACACCGATTAATGTCGTTCAAAATAGTCATTGGTGGTCAAGATCAAAGATAAGGAGCCGAAACCTGATTCAAAATCTTATTCTGAATATACTGGTAAAAGATAGATCATCGACGAAGACCACACTGCTATTTTCATGACTGCAACAATTCAACCAAAAGTACCAACAGATCTAGAAGAGGGGGAGCCCCTTTTTCATTCATAGATGTGGGTGAAGGGTACCCCGCTACATTTTATTATTGATAGCGGAAGCCATAAGAACCTTATCTCAGGAAAGGTTGTCAAACAGTTGGGATTGTCGACAACACCACACCCGCAACCATACAACATCGGGTGGCTTTGCCAGGGATGAGATATTCGTGTCATCCAACAATGTCGACTATCATACGACATCCATCCCTTCAAGGATGAGGTATTATGTGATGTTTCCCCACTAGATTTTTATGATGTTCTTTTGGGCCAACCATATATGTGGAAGCGCCATGTTGTTTATGCATCTCGACCCCACAGTGTCATTGTTTCTATGGGGGGTCATCTCTACATAATACCAGAGGTAGTTCTGACTACTCTTTCACCTAAACAGTGTCGCAAGGTAGTATCTCATACTACAAAATTCAACTTCTTTACATTCTGTTCAAAAGGTGAACAAAAGGATACTGCAACCACTACATCCTCGGCCCAACCACCTTCTATCCAACAGAAGCAGGTCGACAAGATTGCAGCAAAGTGTAAAGATTCATTTTGCACACACGAATCTCATGTAGCTAGACTAGTTAAAATGGTCCAACCCTTCCAGCCACATGTTTTTGACAACCTTAAACAAGCTAAGCAGCGCAACTTCTCCAACAAGGCAAGCAACTAATCAAGATGCAAATTCAAAAAATGTCTTTCCCTCTCCCCCGGGCACTCAACACAATGGATACCATTGCTTCCTAAGGAGGATTTATCCAGGTGGATATCGGTGGCCACCCACCTTTTCCAACTGGCTCAAAATAGTTTTCTAACAATTTTGGTAATTTACTATTTTTAGCAGTTTTTAAATTCTGGGACCATTTTGAGGACCTAAATGAAGGTTTTTTGTGATCGAGCTTCTCAATGATAGCCAAAGGCTCTGATTGAGCCCCCCAAATGAATCTCCTCGACGATACCTTTCCAACGAGTTATCGTTCACCCCAAACAAAGATTGTATGCCAAAGTTACGCCCCCAAGAAGTTGATACACCAAACTACCCAAAACGAGGTCCACAAAACTGTTGGCTTTTCATCTTTCGGGGTTAGGGTTTTGGATTTTATTTATGATAAAAATGTCTTTGGAGTCTCATTGTAAAATCATCTTCTTGCGAATGAGATTAGCCGTCACATCTCTTCTCAGAGATAAGCTTCCACCATTCTAGCGAGTCTTTCACTCTGTATTTTTATAGTCTTTGTACATTTATTTCATTAATAGAAATCGTGTATTACTGTATATCTATGACTCTTATTATATCTTCGATATATCTCTGTTATATTGTTGTCTCTCTTGCAATATCTCTGAATATTTATGTGTTATATCTCCGCTCTCATTTCGTGCCGAAAATAATCTAAATCAGTGGTATTAGAGCAGGCTACTCTTGATCGTTTTTCAGTGCATGTCCCCGACGAGCTCCGAGTATAGCAAGTTGGGTCTTGAGCTTGTCTCGCTTGAAGAAAATATCTCTTGCACACCCAAGAAACCCTCAATGATGGAAGAAAATAAAAACGACAGAGAAGATGATTCTATCATTTTGTTGCTTGAACAAGCTTTCACGCGACAGAGGGACGAAATGATGGAGAATTTTTCCCACATCCTTCAACGCCTACCGATAGCATCAGGCACATATTCATCAAGCAGCCACTTTGGAGGCACCTCGCTTTTCAAGGTACAAGTTAATTTTGATATTCCTATATTTGAAGGACAGATAGATGTAGAAGCCCTAGACAAATGGTTAAATCTGCTAGAAGGTTATTTCTCTGTTCACAATTTTTTCAACAGAGAAAAAATCACCTTCGCACTCCTTAAAGCTCTCCCCCATGTCAAACATTGGTGGGAAATTTACTCAGAGCAAATTTCCACAGAGGAGTTTGGAATATATGGGGTCGAGACCACTTGGGATTTTTTTGTGTATGCGGTAAAGGAACAGTATTACCCTATTGGAAACTATGAGGACCAATACATGAGATGGAACACTCTATGGCAAGAGAGGGGCCAAGCAGTTCCAGAGTTCAACAATACCTTCCATACCATCCACACCAAACTGGGTATCAAGGACTCTGAACAACATTTGGTTCTAAAATACCATGAGGCTCTCCATAGATACATCCAAACTGAAATGGATTTTCTGGACATCTCATCACACGATTATGCTTATCAATATGCTGTTAAAATCGAGTAGAAGTTTAAGCACCAGAACAAACGGGAGTTCGGATATGCAAATCCGACACAACCAAAGTATGAGAAATACGGCCCTAACAAACAGCTTCCTGAAAACCAGTTTAAGCCACAAGAAAAGAAGGGTCACGGAAAGACAAAGAGGGACACTGAAAAATGGTGTGATTTCCACAAAATCCCCTGGCACAACACTAATGAATGTCACTCAAAACAGTTAGTGATGGTCGAGATCAAAGACAAGGAGTTGAACCCTGATTCTAAAAATATTGGTAAAAGACAGATCATCGACGCATACCCCATTGCTATTGTCGCGACCGTAACAATTCAACCAAAAGAACCAACAGATCCAGAAAAGGGGGAGCGCCCTTTTCATTCACAGATGTGGGTGAAGGGGACCCCGCTGCATTTTATTGTTGATAGCCGAAGCCAGAAGAACCTCATCTCAGGAGAGGTCGTCAAATAGTTTGGATTGTCAACAACACCACACCCACAGCCATACAACATCGGGTGGCCTCGCCAGGGATGAGATCTCTGTGTCAGCCAACAATGTCGATTGTCATACGGCATCCAGCCCTTCAAGAATGAGGTTTTATGTGATGTTTGTGATGTTCTCTTGGGCCAACCATATATGTGGAAGTGCCATGTTGTTTATGAGTCTTGACCCCACAGTGTCATTATTTCTCTAGGGGGTCATATCTACAGAATACCAGAGGTAGTTATGACTATTGTTCCACTTTAATAGTGCCGCAAGGTAGTATCTCATACTACAAAATTCAGCTTCTTCACAATCTGTTCAAAAGGTGAACAAAAGGATACTGCAACTACTACGGCCTCGGCCCAACCACCTTCTATCCAACAAAATCATGTCGACAAGATTGCAGCAAAGTGTAAAGATTCATTTTGCACACAGGAATCACATGTAGCTATATTGGTTAAAAAGTTCCAAAAGTTCCAGCCACATGTTCTTGACAACCTTTAACAAGCTAAACAGTGCAACTTCTCCAACAAGGCAAGCAGCTCATCAAGATGCAGAATCAAAAAATGTTTTTCCCTCTCCCCCAGGCACTCAACACAATGGATACCATTGCTTCCTAAGGAGAGAGGATTGATCCAGGTATATATCGGTGGCCACCCACCTTTTCAGACTGGCTCAAAATAGTTTTCTAACAATTTTGGTAGTTTACTATTTTTAGCAGTTTTTAACTTCCAAGGCCATTTTGAGGGCCTAAATGAAGGTTTTTTGGGATCGAGCTTCTCGATGATAGGTGAAGGCTCTGATTGAGCCCCCTAAATGAATATCCTCGACGATACCTTTCCAACGATCTTTCATTCACCCCAAACAAAGATCGCATGCCAAAGTTATGCGTCAGGAAAGTTGATACACCAAACTACCCAAAACGGGGTCCACAAACCTTTGGATTTTCATCTTCTAGGGTTAGGGTTTTAGATTTTCTTTATGATAAAAAGGCCTTTGGAGTCTCATTGTAAAATCATCTTCTTGCGAATGTGAGTAGATGTCACATCTCTTCTCAGAGCTAAGTTGTCACCATTCTAGCGAGTCTTTCACTCTGTATTTTTACAGTCTTTGTACATTTATTTCATTAATATAAATAGTGTATTACAGTATATCTATGACTCTTGTTATATCTCCGATATATATCTGTTATATTTTTGTATCATTGGTATCATAGTAGGTTGCTCTTGATCATTTTTCAGTGCATGTCCCTAACAAGGTTTGAGTATAGAAAGTTGGGTCTCGAGCTTGTCTCTCTTGAGGACAATTGCTCTCACACACCCAAGAAACCTCAATGTCAGAATAAAAGAAAAACGACAGAGCGGACGATTCTATCAATATGTTGCTTGAGAAAACTCTCACGTGACAGAGGGATGAAATGATGGAGAATTTTTCCCACATCCTTCAACGCCTGTCGATAGCATCAGGCGCATCTTCATCAAGCGACCACTTTGGAGGCACCTCGCCTTTCAAGGTACAAGTTAATTTTGATATTATTGTATTTGAAGGACAGATAGGTGCAGAAGAACTAGACAAATGGTTAAATCTGCTACAAGGTTATTTCTTTGTTCACAATTTTTTCGACAAAGAAAAGATCACCTCCTCACTCCTTAAATCTCTCCCCAATGTCAAACATTGGTGGGAAACTTACTGGGAGCAGAGTTCCACAGAGGAGTCTGGAATATATGGGGTCGATCCCACTTGGGAATTTTTTGTGGATGCAGTAAAGGAACAGTATTACCCTATTGGAAACTATGAGGACCAATACATGAGATAGACCACATTGTGGCAAGAGAGGGGCCAAGCAGTTATGAAGTTGGCCAATACCTTCCATTCCTTGTACACCAAGTTGGGTATCAAGGACTCTTAATGACATTTGTTTCTAAAATACCATGGGGCTCTACATAGATACATCCAAACTGAAATGGATTTTCTGGACATCTCGTCACTCGATTTTGCTTATCGATATGTTGTTAAAATCGAGCAGAAATTTAAGCACCTGAACAAACGGGAGTTCGCATCGGAAAATACACAACAACCGAAGTATGAGAAATACTACCTTAACAAACAGCTTCCTGAAAACCAGTCTAAGCCACATGAAAAGAAGGGTCACGGGAAGACAAAGAGGGACACTGAAAAATGGTGTGATTTCCACAAAATCCCCTGGCACAACATCGATGAATGTCGTTAAAAACAGTCATTGGTGGTCAAGATCAAAGGCAAGGAGTCGAACCCTAATTCAGAATCTTATTCTGAAAATAATGGTAAAAGACAAACCATCGACGCATACCCCACTGCTATTGTCACTACCGCAACAATTCAACCAGAAGAATCAACAGATCTAGAAGAGGGGGAGCACCTTTTTCATTCACATATGTGGGTGAAGGGGACCCCACTACATTTTATTATTGATAGTGGAAGGCAGAAGAAACTCATCTCATCAGAGGTCGTCAAATAGTTGGGATTGTTGACAACACCACACAATCATCCATACAACATCAAGTGGCTTCGCCAGGGACAAGATATTCGTGTCAGCCAACAATGTCGACTTTCATATGGCATCCACCCCTTCAAGGATGAGGTATTATGTGATGTTTCCCCACTGGATGTTTTTTATGTTCTCTTGGGCCAACCATATATGTGGAAGAGCCATGTTGTTTATGAGTCTCGACCCCGCAGTGTCATTGTTTCTCTAGGGGGTCATCTCTGCAAAATACCAAAGGTAGTTCTTACTACTATTCCACCTAAACAGTGTCGCAAGGTAGTGTATCACACTACAAAATTTAGTTTCTTGACAATCTGTTCAAAAGGTGAACAAAAGGATACTGCAACCACTACATCCTCGGCCCAAGCACCTTATATCCAACAGAAGCAGGTCGACAAGATTGCAACAAAGTGTAAAGATTCCTTTTTCACACAGGAATCTCATGTATTTAGACTAGTTAAGAATTTCCAACCCTTCCAACCACATGTTCTTGACAACCTTCAACAAGCTAAGAAACGCAACTTCTCCAACAAGGCAAGCAGCTAATCAAGATGTAGATTCAACAAATGTTTTTCCCACTCCCATGGGCACTCAACGCAATGGAGACCATTGTTTCCTAAGGAGGGAGGATTGATCCAGGTGGATATTGGTGGCCACCCACCTTTTCCAACTGGCTCAAAACAGTTTTCTGACAATTTTGGTAATTTACTACTTTTAGCAGTTTTTATCTTCCAGAACCATTTTGAGGGCCTAAATGAAGGTTTTTTGGGATCGACCTTCTCAATGTGAGTTAAAGGCTTTGATTGAGCCCACTAAATGAATCTCCTTGATAATGATTTTCCAACAAGCTATCGTGCACCCCAAACGGAGATCGTATGCCAAAGTTACGCCCTCGAAAAGTTGATACACCAAACTATCGAAAATGGGGTCCACAAAAATGTTGGTTTTTCATCTTCCGGGGTTAGGGTTTTGGATTTTCTTCATGAGAAAAATGTCTTCGGAGTCTCATTGTAAAATCATATTCTTGCGAATGTGAGTAGTCGCCACATCTCTTCTCAAAGATACGCTGCCACCATTCTAACGAGTTTTTCACTTTGTATTTTTATAGTCTCTGTACATTTAATTCATTAATATAAATCATGTATTACTATATATATGTGACTCTTTTTATATCTCCAATATATCTTTGTTATATTTTTGTCTCTTGCAATATCTCTGAATATTTTTGTGTTATATCTCCGCTCTCATTTCGTGCCGAAAATAATCTGGATCAGTGGTATCAGAGCAGGCTACTCTTGTTCGTTTTTCAGTGCATGTCCCTGACGAGGTCCAAGTATAGCAAGTTGGGTCTTGAGCTTGTCTCTCTTGAGGACAATCCCTCTCGCACACCCAAGAAACCCTCAATGGCGGAAGAAAATAAAAATGACAGACCAGATGATTCTATCAATTTGTTGCCTGAGCAAGCTCTCACGCGACAGAGGGATGAAATGATGGAGAATGTTTCCCACATCCTTCAACCCCTGTCGATAGCATCAGTCATATGTTCATCAAGTGGCCACTTTGGAGGAACCTCGCCTTTCAAGGTACAAGCTAATTTTGATATTCCTATATTTGAAGGACAGATAGATGCAAAAGCCCTAGACAAATGGTTAAATTTGCTAGAATTTTATTTCTCTGTTCACAATTTTTTCAATAGAGAAAAGATCACCTTCACACTCCTTAAAGTTCTCCCCCATGTCAAACATTGGTGAGAAACTTACTAGGAGCAGATTTCCATAGAGGATTCTGGAATATATGGGCTCGAGCCCACTTGGGATTTTTTTGTGGATGCGGTAAAGGAACAGTATTACCATGTTGGAAACTATGAGGACCAATACATGAGATGGACCACACTGTGGAAAAAGAGGGGCCAAGAAGTTCCAGAGTTCACCAATACCTTCCATACCTTGCGCACCAAGCTGGGTATCAAGGACTTTGAACAACATTTGGTTCTAAAATACCATGGGGCTCTACATAGATACATCCAAACTGAAATGGATTTTCTAGACATCTCATCACTCGGTTCTGCTTATCGATATGTTGTTAAAATCGAGCATAATTTTAAGCACCAGAACAAGTGGGAGTTCGGATCTGCAAATCCACAACAACCAAATTATGAGAAAGACGACCCTAACAAACAGCTTCCTAAAAACCATTCTAATCCACAAGAAAGGAAGGGTCACGGGAAGACAAAGAGGAACACCGGAAAATGGTGTGATTTCCACAAAAGCCTCTGGCACAACACTGATGAATGTCATTCAAAATAGTCAATGGTGGTCGAGATCAAAGACAAGGAACCGAACCCTGATTCGAAATCTATTTCTGAAAATGCTGGTAAAAGACAGATCATCGACGCATACCCCACTGCTATTGTCGCGACCGCAACAATTCAACCAGAAGAACCAACAGATCTAGAAGAGGTGGAGCGCCTTTTTCATTCATAGATGTGGGTGAAGGGGACCCCGCTCCATTTTATTATTGATAGCAGAAGTCAAAAGAACCTTAGCTTAGGAGAGGTCGTCAAACAATTGGGATAATCGACAACACCACACCCATAGCCATACAACATCAGGTGGCTTCACCAGGGATGATATCTCTATGTCAGAAAACAATGTCGATTGTCATACGGCATCCAGACCTTCAAAGATGAGGTATTATGTGATGTTTCCCCACTGTATGTTTGTGATGTTCTCTTGGGCCAACCATATATGTGGAAGCGCCATGTTGTTTATGAGTCTCTACCCCACAGTGTCATGGTTTCTCTGAGGGGTCATATCTACATAATACCAGAGGTAGTTCCGACTATTGTTCGACCTAAATAGTATCACAAGGTAGTATCTCATACTACAAAATTCAGCTTCTTCACAATTTATTTAAAAGGTGAACAAAAGGATACTGCAACCACTACAGCCTCGGCCCAACCACCTTCTATCCAACAGAAGCAAGTCAACAATATTGTAGCAAAGTGTAAAGATTCCTTTTGCACATAGGAATCTCATGTAGCTAGACTGGTTATAAAGGTCCAACCCTTCCATCCACATGTTCTTGACAACCTTCAACAAGCTAAGCAACACAACTTCTCCAACAAGGAAAGCAGCTCATCAAGATGCATATTTGGCAAACGCTTTTCCCTCTCCCCTAGGCACTCAAAGAAATGGAGACCATTGCTTCCTAAGGAGGGAGGATTTATTTAGGTGGATATCGGTGGCCACCCACCTTTTCCAGCTGGAACAATACAGTTTTCTGACAATTTTGGTAATTTAATATTTTTAGCAGTTTTTAACTTCTGGGGCCATTTTGAGGGCCTAAATGAAGGTTTTTTGGGATCAAGCTTCTCGATGAAAGTCAAATGCCCTGATTGATCCCCCTAATTGAATCTCCTCGAAGATACCTTTCCAATGCGCTATCGTGCACCCCAAATGGAGATCGTGTGCCAAAGTTATGCCCCCAGAAAGTTGATACACCAAACTACCCAAAACGAGGTCCACAAAACTGTTGGTTTTTCATCTTCTGGGGTTAGGGTTTTGGATTTTATTTATGATAAAAAGGACTTTGGAGTCTCATTGTAAAACCATCTTCTTGCGAATGTGAGTAGTCGTCACATATCTTCTCAGAGATAAGCTGCCACCATTCTAGCGAGTCTCTCACTCTGTATTTTTACAATCTTTGTACATTTATTTCATTAATAGAAATCATGTATTACTGTATATCTGTGAGTCTTTTTATATATTTGATTGTTACACATCAAAATTACTCACTTCAATAGTGTTGCATTTTGTCCATAAGTGTCACAAGTGTCACAAATATCATACTGCCATCTTGCTTATGTCGTGTCTCGAACGACATCACAAGGACACTTGAGACACCCTCAAAGACTGGTTTAAGAAGGAGAAATCATCTGATGAAGAGTACAAAGAATTTGCCATGAAGAGAACTACTTAAAAATCAATTTTGAAGGCCAGCGCTCCCCTACCCACTATCAGGGAGTGCCAGCACTCCCTACCCCTCTTTGGGGGAGAATTCCAGCACTCTGTGCACCCTTCTGGGGTAGCACTTGGCTTGTTTAGGGAAATTTTGGGCATCTCTCCCCTACCCATTGTCAGGGAGTGCCAGCGCTCCCTACCCTTATTTGGGGGAGCATTGCAACACTCTGTGTCCCCTTCTGAGGGAGCGTTGGGATGTTTGAGGGGAATCTTTGACTGTTGAAGAAAATCAGGGGAAAATCCCCCTCATCTCTAGAGTTTGTTGGATTTGAATCTGAGGTCAAGGATGGATCTTAGGGAGGATCCACAACTGATGGAGAAATATCCTTAACCTATCCCAAGAATATCTAAGGTGGTTGGGCCTCTCCAAGCTTATATAAGGAGGCCTTCTCATGGTGAAAAGCACAGGGCAGTTTAGAGGCATCAAACTTATGATCTCATAAGGGAGATTTATCAGTGAAAGTTACAGTCATTTTGATTGTGGAACTTTTGAGCAAGGGTCTGGACAAAGAGAGCTTGGTGAAGTTGTTGCATCTACATCTATGGTTGTAAGCACTTTGCTTTGTTTTCATTAATATAAATATGTGCTTGGCCTGTTTTCTTTAAGTTTGTGTATGTTTCATGAACTTGTTTCTTTTGATAGATCTATTATGAAGCTAATCATGGTAGAGTAGGAAGTATATTTCGTTGTTGTTGCTCATTATATTGCAGGACCTTCTAAAGAACTTGGAGATCAAGATCACCCTGGATCGAGCAAGGACAAACATCTTAAAGGTATTTACCTTTATTTCTTCTTCTTCCTTGAATAGTTTAGCTTCATGAAAAGGAATGTCAGTGTCCACATTAGCACCTTTTTGTCTTGGTTATAGGGGTCTAGTATCCAAGAGGAAATCCACTTGTCCTCAGGGGGATTTTCCTGTAACAGAAATTGGCGACTCCACTGGGGAAGGAATCCTATTTTTCTTTTCTTGGTTTGTCCCTTCACTTTTCCCACCTTTCATATCACTTTTACTATTTGTTCATCATCCATTAGCCTTCTCCTACCTTCACTAGCAATTTCACCAATTTTTGTGCATTCTGGGTGAGCTTTTCTTCTTTTTTTGACTGTTTTTTGAATTTCTAGGTGGCTCAACTCTCCCTTGTAGGTCATACTAGAGCGCCAGCACTCCCCTACAGTGTCTTAGGCAGTGTTACAACACTCTATGCACCCTTCTGGGGAAGCGCTAATCTCTTTTTTGAGAGTTTTTGCCTTCTTCTGCTCAGTCTTTTGCAGCCTTTTGTAGAGATCTTTACCTAGAGTTTGTCATTGGTTTGTGAAGCTGTTTGGATTGGTTTTTGATGGTTTTTTATTCTTATAACTCCCTATTGTTTTTCTTGGAGCTTGAAACCTTTTTTAGAAATGTGAAATTGTCTTTTCTAGTTGTTTTTTGACAAGACAATTTTGAGTGATTTATCTTTCTCCCTATCATTTCTTGGATTCTTATCTGCATTTTATTGTATTCCTTGAATCATTTATTGGTTGTAGAATCCTTGATGGTTTTCTTTCTTGTTAGAACAAGTATCTACTTTTTTTCTTTCATACCTCACTTCCTTGAGTGCACGCTTTGTTTGTAGTCCTTTTGCTTCATGTCTTTTGCATCTGCATAGGACTCTTTCTCCTAATTGAAAGTAGTGGAGCATTGAAGGTTTTGTATTTAATTTCTGTATAGTTCATAATAAAACAAAGAAGATAAATGCATTTTTTCTTTTGGGCAGTGAAACTAGCTTGCATTTGAAGTAGCAAAATTGCATGGTTTTTGGCTTTTTTGGGACATTGTGCATCTGTAATGATGAATGTTTTCTCCTTATTGTAACATAGCTTTCATCGAAATGAAAAGATTGCATCTTCATATCTTTGCATAAATTTCGAGTCAGTCAAAACACCATATTGTCCACGCCATTTTCCTTTTGAGTAACAATGGCCTTAAAAATAAAGCGCTAAACTAAAAATTGATTAGACATTTTTATATTTTCTGGTAGCAAACCTACATCAGATTAGTTGTAGGGCTTTGGAATAGGTGTAAAAGATAACTTCCCAAAGCTAAAAAAAAAACATAGAATATTGTGTTAGGGAGCAGTGAAATCTAATTGCTACATTTTGTCCGGGGAAGTTCTTCTCATACAAGGGTCAAACATGAGGTCGCATTTAGACTAGCAGAGTTACTCACCCTGCTTTGTTGGTCTTGGTGTAGAGATTGTGTGTATTATGGGGGTCGCTTGAAGATATACCCACAATGATGAGTGGAAGCCTTTCAAGTTGATTTTGGGCCAAATACCATGCCCTTGCACGTGGATCGGACTGTCGACTGTTTCCCCAGGCATCATTGGTGTAGTTGGTAACCTTAGTGGACTATCTCTTTAGGGTCTTTACACAAGGTGATTGTGAAGGGGCAAGTCTTCACAGTACCTGAAATCGAAGTTGGCCAAACTCACTCAGGATCCTTGGAGGGTATACCCATGTTTATGTGTGGGAGCTTGCACCAAGGCGTAAGTCCGTTAAGCAGGTTGTCAACGTAACTTTTCCACCTGCTCTATCTCAGCCCCTTCTTACTTTGTTCTCGCGATGTTGGATTTCATCACCAACTAGTGTGCTCATTGTGAGAAGGTTTTGTTTGTTTGCTTGTTTACTATATTTTTAGCGTGTACTGTTTGTTCTCCCTGGCAAAATCTAGGTTGGATCTTTATTTTTTATGGCGTCAATTCCCGAAATGACCAATGAAGGAAACCCTTTTCCAGGGGAAACCTTTGTTTTTCCTTCTTACGGAAACATTGGTCCTCCTCACATCGCTACTTTGAGCCTTCCAGGTCTCACAATTGGGTTACCGGTATGGTTGTTTTCCACTCCAGTGATCTCAAATGCAAGTGCTTCAGATGTAAGCATACCACCCACACATCAACCTCATGTCGACCTTTCTCCTTCTTCACTCGTCAGGTCTCCTTCCATTTCTCCTCCTTCACCTAGTGAAAGCTCTAAAGCGAGTATCCAAGTTGATAATAATAAGAAGAAGAACCAGAAAGGGACCAAGCCTCCAACTACATCAAATGTTGGATCCAAGCAACCAGCTACTGTTAATAGTATTGAGAATGTTGATGAGGTCGATAAGACTACAATGAAGAATCTGAAACCTAAATTCCCTTGCAGTCTTTGTAAGGGTGACCACTTTCTGAGGGATTTCCCTGGTATTCCCAAGGTCTTATAAATGTGGTCATCCATGTCATCGGCCCCCGATGTACATGTTGGTGATGCCCCGTCAACTAGTGGCATTAAGGTTGGTAAGAAGAAGACAATTTTCAAATTTCCTTGTATGTTATGCGAAGGTGATCATTATTCTCACCTTTGTCCTCGTATGGACGAGGCTTCTTCTCTTTGGGTAAAGCTTCAACTCCCAACTCATTATCGTAAGATTTCCCCCAACCCATCGTTAGTTGTTGGAATGGTCAATCTGGTTCCATCCTCGGTCAGTTCGGTTGATCAAGTGGTCAATCTAGTTTCATCCTTGGTTGAACCACTAACCAAAGTAGTTGATCCATTTTCATCATCGATCAACCCCACTTTTCATCTGAAAAGTGAAACCCAAGTGAATGATACAGTCCCTTCATTGGTCAATCCCACCCTTCATCTGAAGAGTGTTAACGTGGTCAATCCCACTCCTCCTCTGACGAGTACCAAAGTGGTTACTCTAGTCCCTTCATCGGTTAGTCTGGTTGATCATGTAGTCAATTTGGTCACGTCCTTAGTTGAACTAGTTGAAAAAATGGTTGATCCAATCCCATCTTCGGTCGATCTCAGTCTCCCGTTAGAGAGTGCAACCCAAGCGGTCAATCATTTTCCACCTATTGACCCCATTCTCCCCTTGGATAATGAAACCCAAGTGATCGATTTGATGTCGTTGTCGATCGATCCTACTCTCTCGCTAGAGAGTAAACTCGATTATGCCCAGGTTTTTCTCGTTGATACAGAATCTACCATGCTGGGGGGCATTCCTCCTTCTCTCGCGAAACCCCCTCCAAGTAATGAGGCCATCCTTTTTTATTGGGGTGTGCTAATTGGACCTCATCTTCCCTCTCACATTCCTTTCAATATTACAGTACAGGTTTATGGTCAGGACGTTCCTCATGCACTGATGGATGAAGGTTCATCCATTAGTATTTTTTCCTCTATTGCTTGAAAAGCTTTGGGTTATCCTCGGCTTGTGTCAGTTACCCAGCCTCTGTTCGCTTTTAACAGAAGAACTAGTCACCCTTTAGGGATCCTTCCCCAGTTTTCTGTAACTTTGGGAGGGAAAATATTCTTTATTGACGTTATGGTAGTCGAGGACCCCTTGGATTTCGATTTACTCCTTGGGCGAGATTATGTCTATGCCATGAAAGTTATTGTGTCCACTCTTTTTTGTTTGATATATTTCCCGCACGATGGAATAATGGTGACTATTGATCAACTTTTGTGCATTGGTCCTGACTTGATTACCAACCCAATGACCTCCCTAAATGGTTCTTATATGCAGTCAGCATCACCCCTGCCACAGGTCAATTATGTGGCATTGTCTCCCATGAATTCAACTTTTGATGACTTAGATCTGGTAGTTGACATGGTGATCTCTTTGGTAGGGCTATTGGAGCCTAATCTCCTTACCCCTGACGAGACCCTTGACATGTGTTCCTTCTGTATCATTCTTCTTCCATCCAATGAAGATCTCTTGGAATCCATGACCAAGTTTTGTCCCTTGACATGGTGTCCTTACAGAGAGTTATCCTCTTGGAAACCATGATCAAGAAGAAGTCACGAGCATGGTTTCTCTTCTCTATGGAAAGCTTATTAAAAAATGAAACAGAGGTCTTGAGCATAGTTTTCCTTTCTGTAGCAAGCTCATTAAAAATGAAACAGAAATATGGGGATTGAACCCAGAGCCTTGAGCATAGTTTTCCTCTCTATAACAAGCTCATTAAAAAATGAAACAGAAGTCATGAGCATGGTTTTCCTCTCTGTGGAAATCTCATTAAAAAATGAAACAGAGGCCTTGAGCATAATTTTTTTTTCTCTCTATAGCAAGCTCGTTAAAAAATGAAACAGAGATCTGGGGATTGAACCCGGAGCCATGAGCATAGTTATTTTCTTGTGTAAAGATCATTAAAAAAATGAAACGGTCACCTCTCCTACCAAGTCGATTCTTTCGTTAGGTCTCATATTTGATACTTCATCTCATCCACCTGTATCATTTTTCTCCATCTAGTACAGAAATTGGTGACAACCTCAAAGTCGGTGAATGATTTGAAGCTTAAGGGGCATGTCTCCAGCCTTTGATGATCATTCTGGAGTTAAGCCACTAGCTTTCAAGATGGGGGCGAAGTACTGAGCTTAGACTTTAATCTTTCTCATGCTCATAAAAAACATGAGAATGCAACCGAGTAGACTTTTATCACTTTTTCAAACTCGTAAAGGTTATACGAAAAAAGGAACCCCTTGGAGTCTCCTTTAAGCTCTTTTTCAGACTCTCTAAACATGAAAAGATTGTTGAGTGATCTTGCTTCCTTTCCCACTCGTTAAAAGGTTTGAAAGGGTGTCTTTCGAGTGATAATTTATCTCTTTTTCGGCCTTGCGAGACTAACATTACGAAAAAGGACAACACTAGAGTCATCTTTAAGTTCTTTTCAGACTCCCTAAACATGAAAAATCATCGAGTTTACCTTCTCTGGACTCATTAAACAATCATACATTGAAGGGCCCATACGGGACTGAACCCTTACTTCTTCCAGTTCGTTAAACAAAGGAAGAGAGACTTACCGAAGGTGAGTTATATCGAGCATGTGTTACCCTCCTCGAGCTTGTTAAATTAAAAAGAGGTACTTGTCTATATGAATGGGGGGGGGAATTGAAGGAAGCAAGCCAAGCATTTTTTGGGAACATTAAAGGTCACTCTTATGGTCGCCCTTGAAAACAACACTTTGTCTTTGCACGCATTTTAAATCCACTGAACCTCTGCACTTAACCAATCTTCTGAGTTTTCTTACTCCTTTGGGTCACCTGACAAAATTCATCGTATCCATTGCATCATCATGTTTTGGTACATGTCATGTTTCTGTTGTTGTGCCTCGGTGTTCAAGAGAAGTATCTGCCCTGAGAGTCAACCATCACAAATTTCCTGTTTCAATACATGTGTCATCCCATGTTCATTTGATCCACCAATTTACATCTTTGTGTCTATTTTGTGTCATTGATGGGGGATACATCAAGGCCCTCTTGCGACAAGTCTATTCTTGTCGACTTCAACACATTATCTGGGAACTAGACTTAGAATCCAGTTAGTACCTTGGGACCTACATGCCTCAATGGAAGGCCTCCTTGCTTTCGACAGTGGGTTACATCATTGACCCCTGATCGTATGATTCCACGGATGTTCGACTTCAGCACATTTTTTCACATTCACTAGAATGTACTAGGGTACCTTGGGAATTATTGACATCAATGGTGATTTCCTTCACGCTTGTTAACTGTTTACCTCATCGACCAGTAATCAAGTGGTTTCTGCCATGTTTGACATCAAAACATCTATTCACATGGTTAGACTTGTACTGCATCGGGATCAGTAAGAAGACCCTGGGTTGAGTGATCACTCTAATATATATACTTTGCTTAGGTTACGATGGAGTTTCTCTTGAATATTGACACGTATATTGTCATATAGATCCACTTTGTATTGGTTTGTGGCTATGTCTTGTTGTCTCGTAGATCCACTGTGTATTTTTCGTGGCTACAATCAGTTCATATCATGGAAGTATATAACCACATTGTATCTTGGGTGGCTATACCTTTTTGTTAATACAATTATGGATCCACAATGTATTTTATGGTGGCCATACCTTGCAAGTCTTTATCACCAAAGCATAGGTATGCCTTCCTTGGGTTTGAAACATCTCATTATATTTGTTTGATGGTTGTGTGTAGCTTCTGCTAGGTTCTCCGAGTCCATACCCTTTCTCAAAAAAGTCTACAAAGTATTTTATTCATCACGTCTTCTAGCTTCTCACTTTGGGGGGAAATCTATTACACATCAAAATTACTCACTTCAATAGTGTTGCAAGTGTCGCATTTTTTCCATAAGTGTCTCAAGTGTCACAAACATCATACTACCATCTTTCTTATGTTGTGTCTCAAACGACATCACAAGGACACTTGAGACACCCTCAAAGACTGGTTAAAGAAGGAGAAATCATCTGATGAAGAGTACAAAGCATTTTCCATGAAGAAAACTACTTAAAAATTAATTTTGAAGGCCAACGCTCCCCTACCCACTATCAGAGAGTGTCAGCGCTCCCTACCCCTCTTTGTGGGAGCGTTGGGCTTGTTTAAGGAAATTTTGGGCAGCACTCCCCTACCCATTGTCAGGGAGTGTCAGCACTCCCTACCCTTCTTTGGGGGAGCGTTTCAACACTCTATGTCCTCTTTTGAGGGAGCGCTAGGTTGTTTGAGGGAATCTTTGACTGTTGAGGAAAATCAGGGAAAAATCCCCCTCATATTTGGAGTTTGTTGGATTCAAATCTGAGGTCAAGGCTGGATCTTAGGGAGGATCCACAAATGATGGAGAAATATCTACAACCTATCCCAAGAATCTCTAAGGTGGTTGGGCCTCTCCAAGCTTATATAAGGAGGCATTCTCATGGTGAAAAGTACAGGGCAGTTTAGAGGCATCAAACTTATGATCTCATAAGGGAGATTTATCAGAGAAAGTTACAGTCATTTTGATCGTGGAACTTTTGAGCAAGGGTCTGGACAAAGAGAGCTTGGTGAAGTTGTTGCATCTACATCTATGGTTGTAAGCACTTTGCTTTGTTTTCATTAATACAAATATGTGCTTGGCCTGTTTCCTTTAAGTTTGTGTATGTTTCATGAACTTGTTTCTTTTGATAGATCTATTATGAAGCTAATCATGGTAGAGTAGGAAGTATGTTTCGTTGTTGCTGCTCATTGTATTGCAA
>WSFP011433294.1:0-21386 GCA_009831015.1 Picea engelmannii
AATCATGATACTTGTTCATCCTGGGCAATCCTATGATAAAATCCATTGTCACCACTTCCCATTTCCACTCAGGAATGGCTAAAGGCTGCAGCAACCCTATTGGGTGCCTATGCTCAACCTTGACTTTCTGGCACTCCATACATCTGACGATGTATTCAGCGATTTATTTCTTCATACCTGGCCAAAGATAATGGCTTTTGACTGCTTCCATAGTCTTCTGATATCCAAGATGTCCAGCATAAGCCACGTTATGCATTTCTTTTAGAATTTCCAGCTTCAATTCTTGGACATTGGGTACATACACTCTGTTTTTATACAGAAGTAACCCATCAATTCCCAAGGTGTAACTTCCCTGGGTCTATGGTCTCTCACGTTGTTGTAGCTTTGCTAATAGATCTTTGTACTACAAATCAACATTTTCAGCTTCCAAAATTCTGTCATTGATCTCAATCTTGTACATGCTAATGGTTGTAGCATGTAATTCGTGCACTTTTCTGTTGAGTGCATCAGCCACCTTATTTTCTTTCCCTTTGATATGCTTGATATCAAAGTCATAGTCACACAGAAACTCCAGCCATCTAATTTGCCTGGAATTTAAAGTTGGTTGATAAAATAAATACTTCAGACCGTTGTGGTCTATTCTCAATTCAAATCTCCTTCCCATGAGCTAATGTCTCCATTTCCTCAAAGCGTGGATGATTGATGCCAGCTCTAAATCGTGAGTGGCATAATTTCTTTCATGCTCTTCCAGCTTTCGATATTCATAACAGATTACAAATACCTCTTGGTTGAGAACTCCTCCCAGCCCTTCCTTACATGCATATGTGCACACCACAAAATCCATATTTGGATCTACAATCTTCAGGATTCGAGTGTTGGTTAACAGCTGCTTCAATCCCTGGAAACTGCTCTCACACTCCTCCATCCACTGAAACTTCTTCTCCTTCCTTTGCAAGGAAGTGATAGGGTGAGCTATCTTTGAGAATCCGGCTATAAACCTTCTGTAGTAGCCTGTCAGACCCATAAAACATCTAACTTCTGCCACATTCCTTGGCGTTGACCATTCTCGGATGGCCTCCACCTTTTCAGGATCCACAGCGATCCCTTCTTCAGATATAATGTGTCCCAAGTAATGAATCTGCCTTTGATAAAATAAGCACTTGCTCAGCTTGGCGTACAGCTGGTATTCTCTCAACACTTGCAACACCATTCTCAGGTGTTGTTCATGCTCTTCCTCTAACTTTAAATACACCAAGATATCGTCTAGGAAGACTATGACAAACTTGTCCAAATATTCCCTGAACACACCATTCATTAAGCACATGAAAATAGCAGGTGTGTTTGACAATCCAAGCGACACCACTGTGAATTCATAATGATCATACCTTGTTTTAAAGGTGGTCTTACTGATGTCCTCCTCATTTATTCTCATTTGGTGATATCCTAATCGGAGATGTATTTTTGAAAATATTTTCTCATCCTTCAACTGATCAAAAAGATCATCGATCCTTGGCAGAGGATACTTGTTCTTGACAGTTATCTTATTCAACTGTTGGAAATCAATGCACAGCCTCAACGTCCCATCTTTCTTCTTCACGAATAGGACTGGGGCTCCCCAAGGTGACATGCTGGGGTGAATGTATCCCTTCTTTAGTAGCTCTTTGAGCTGCAATTGCAACTCTTTCAGCTCTAGCGTACTCATTCTATATGGAGATTTTGAAACTAGAGCTGCTCTTGGCATCAGATTTATAGAAAAATCGATGTTCCTCTTTGGAGGTAGTCCAGGTACCTCCTGAAATACATCCTTGAACTCTGTGAGTACCTCATGGTCTTCCAGCTTCAAGACTACATCACTGGATGCTTCTCCCACATGGTCTACAAATAACTGACAGCCTTTCCTGTAACATTTCTTCAGCTGCATGGCTGAAATTTCTCTAACAGCCACGACTCTAGGAATTCCTTGGACTGTTACCTGATTTCCCTCTTCGTCCAGGCATGTAAACCTCTTGTTACGACAGTCTAGAAGGGAATGGTGTTGGTCCAACCAGTCCATCCCAATCAAGCAATCGTAAGAGATTTAAGGAAGAATATTCAATTCAGCCTTAGTGCTTACTCCTTTCATCTCCACTGAACAGGACTTAACCAATTCAGTGACCTTCCTTTTGGTTCATGTGGCTAACTGCACTAGCCAAGACTTTTCATGTTTGCTTCTTGTTAAATTCAAACTTTTCACCACCCTAGGATCTACATAACTATGGCTAGCCCCTGAATCAATTAAAATAATGAGTGGTCGGTTGTTAATCATACCTTCCACTTCAATAATGTGTGATTGAAATTATGCCTGTTTGTTGTCCAGGGATGTGTAGATCCTTGGCATTTTGTTGCCCATGTCCTCCACTGTTTCAACTTTTTGAACAGTATGGACAGCTCTGGCTTTGCCATTTTTATGGGGAAAATCCCTATACTTGTGGTTCCCTTGACAGCCCTAACATTGAATGGGCATTTGTCTCTGCCTTGTGCTCCCTCTTCGGTCATTCTTGGCTCTCTAAACAATGGTTGTCCTTGAAGATTGTTTCTGAAAAAGGAAGGTGTGTTTCCCTTCTTCCTTTGTTCCTTCTTAAACTTCCTCTGATCATTACAAGCCTTCCGAAGGATAGGCCTTTCTCCTTGTTGTTCATACAAGCATTTCGTCCTTCTTATGGTTTCTTCCATGGTCTTAGGATCATCATACTGAATCTTGTCACCCATGGAAGGTGGCAGTCCACTCAGATATCTCTGAATCTTGACACCCTTATCTTTGATAAATGGAACATACTTCAGTAGTTCCAGAAAACTTCGTTCATACTCATCAATAGTCATGCTTCCTAGCTTGAGTTCGAAGAACTCCATCTTTCTGTCATAGTATCTTTTAGTTAGGTATTTCTTCTCGAAATACCCTTAAATTCCTTCCAAGTGATTTCTTTCTCTCTAATGTGTTGCACCTGCACAAGTTGTTCCCACCACATGGATGCTTTTCCTTTTAGTTAATGCATTACAATTCTTCCTTCTGCATGGGCGGAATAATTCTGCAGTTGGAAATATTTCCCCATGCAAAGAAACCATGTCTTGGCATCTTCCTCCTTCTTATGTTCTCCATCAAACGTTGGAGGCTTGATCTTGTTCATCTCCCCTTTAAATTTATCCTTTCCAAATTTTTTGTGTTTTCTGGTAGGGGACGGGCTTGAACTGTTGTGTGTTTCCTTGCCAGAATGCTTTGGGGAGAGACGGTAATGTCTGCTACCACTCCTCAATCTTCTTCTCCTCTCAGGGGTTCTGACACTTCTTGATCTACTTGTCTCACTTTCTTTTACCAATTTATTTTCTATTCTTTCCAGGCTCTTCAACATTTTTAAGTTGAATTCACCCTGTCGATCCCTGATTTTCATGAACTTTCGGCTATCAGCTCGGCGAGCCTGGGCATCTTTCTGCAATTTTTCAATGAGTTTCATCATACATCCTTCTTTATCTATCTCTTTTCCATGCCCATTAGAGTTTGTTCACTCGACTCCCAGGTTGACATCCTTTCCTTCCCGTTCGTCTTTTGTTTCGGAGGCAATCTGTACCTCTTCCAATTCCATACTCAGCATCAATTTTTGGATAGTGTCTTGACACCCGTTGAACTCTGCACACACACTATGAAATCAATCTGAGGTTTTTCAGGCCCTTAACCTTTAGGAAAATTTACAACATTCATAACCAATGTAAACAAGAGAAAACGTTTGGATTAGAATAAGTTTTCTGAGCTCCGTCAGTTCTGCAAATTTTGGGACTTCGGGACTTTGGGTTTTCGATACCCAGAAGTTCACTATGTAGTGACTCCTAACCTTCTGTCGCGACAATCCCCGAAATCTAAAATTTCAGGTTTCCTTGTTCTCCGGGCCCACAACATAACTTTCACCCTTTAAACTTCTTACGGTTCTTCATACTCCGATGGCTTCAGGACTTTGGAACTTCGAGTTTCGAGACTTCAGGTTTTCGGTACCTGAAAGTTCACCTATGCGGGGAATTCTAACTCCTTGTCATTACAATCCCTGAAATCCAAAATTTTGGTTCACTTTACTCTCTGGGCCCACAACACAACTGTTTCCCTTAACCCTAGTGGCACGTGGTACGTTTCGGAGAGTCCACGTCACCATCGATGACGTCATCAGGTCCCACCACTCTCACCTGTCTTTTCAATTCTCTAGCATGTGGTACACATCCATGCACTCAAGTCCATTCCAAGAAAAAACCCAATGGTTAGGTCCCCTCTCAGATCTATGGCATAGATCTTTTCGTCATTTTGTGTTTTTGGGAATCAGGAGTTCGTGCACCCCACATCTCGAACTTCCATCTATCGAAATCCCGAAAAATACGGTTTACTCCTCCACTGAATTGAACGGTCAACTCCCTTCCTACAGTCTATGGTGTAGATCGCTTTAGGATTTTGTGTATTGTGATTCCCATGCTCCTGTGCAATTCAAAAAGGGATTTTAATCCCTGCACACATTTTCCAGATCCGACGGTCACGAGGGTTCACCTTCCCTCTCGAACAGATCCTAAGGCTCCAGCACTGTTGGTATGGAGTACTCTCTCCCTGTGGCCATAGACCACACCGACTGTGGTTTCACACACTGCTATACCTCCTGAGCTTACCAGGGTCCGAAATTGGTCCTCTAGACACAATTTATCCTCACACCCTCGGTCCAAAGACCACTCAACTAGCCCATCTAGGCTCAGTGTTGAAGCTGCAAATGTTGATTTACAGTACAGAGGTCTGGTAGCAAATCTACAGCAGCATGAGAGACCACAGACCAAGGGAAGTTACACCTTGGGAACTGATGGCTTACTTCTATATAAAAACAGATTGTATGTACCCAATGTCCAAGAATTGAAGCTGGCAATTCTAAAAGAAATGCATAATGTGGCTTATGCTGGACATCCTGGATATCAGAAGATTGTGGCAGCAGTCAAAAGCCATTATTTTTGGCCAGGTATGAAGGAAGAAATCGTTGAATACATTGCCATATGTATGGAGTGCCAGAAAGTTAAGGCTGAGCATAGGCACCCAGCAGGGTTTCTACAGCCTTTACCCATTCCTGAGTGGAAATGGGAAGTGGTGACAATGGATTTTATCACAGGATTGCCCAGGACGAGCAAGCAACATGATTCAATCATGGTGGTGGTGGACAAGATTACAAAATCTATCCATTTTATTCCACTAAAAACCACTCAGTGCAGCAGATGTTGTTGATATCTTCTTAAAAGAAGTGGCACGCTTGCATGGAATTCCTAGGACAATTGTGTCTGATAGGTACCCGAAATTCACCTCCAATTTTTGGAAAGGACTGTGTAAGGGATTCGAAATGAATCTAAACTTTAATACAGCATATCATCCTGAGTCTGATGGACAGATAGAGAGGGTGAACAGAGTAATAGAATACATACTGAGAATGTATGTGATGGATAAACCATCAAGGTGGGAAGACTACCTGAATTTGGTAGAATTTGCCTACAATAATGGGTATCATGCATCATTGAAGATGAGCCCATTAAAAGCACTTTATGGAAGAAAGTGAAACACTCCAATGAGCTGGGATAATCCAGCTGACAGAGCAGTAGTTGGGCCTGAGCTGCTCAAAGAGATGGAAGACCAAATCATAAGGATTAAACAGAATCTAAAAGCTGCCCAGGACATGCAGAAAATTTACGCTAATAGTAACAGAACCCATAGAGAATTCAAAGTGGGTGACCATGTTTTCCTGAAAGTGAAAACTAACAGGAGTTCCCTAAAGCTGGGAAGTTGCACCAAGTTGGCAGTAAGATTTTGTGGGCCATTTGAGATCCTGGAAAGGATTGGGCCAGTTGCATACATGCTTGCATTACTTGCATCTATGATTTTACATAATGTGTTTCATGTTTCAATGCTTAAGAGATATATGCATTATGCTAATCATGTTATCGATTGGAATGTGATTCAGGTGGAACCAAAAGGTGTCCTGCAAGTGCATCCTGTGCGCATATTGGACAGGAAAAGCAAACAGCTCTGGAATCGAGCCATAGAGCTTGTAAAGGTCTGGTGGACCTGATACGGTCTTGAGGACACGACATGGGAGCATGAAGATGTTATGCAGGCAGAGTACCCTCATATTTTTGAAAATTTTGAAAATCTTACAGAGACAGTGTAAAGTTGCACTGAGGACAATGCAGAAATAAGGAGAGGGGAATTGTAGTGTCCCCAAGACCAATCCCTTTGTAAATTTGGTTTATGAAATGAATTGTAAATATGTGTTGTAGGCTGGTGAGCCAATTTTGTATAAGCCTATGGGCTTATGTGATTGTTAGGCCAGAGAGCCTAAGGGTTGTAGGCCAAGGGCCTGATTTTGTATTTGTATGAATGCAACACATTAATAAAATATAAAAATTGTTGCATGCAGACTGACCACAATGAATGAGTGATGGGGGATTGAGCTTCCACGAAGTGGGCAAGGAATTAGGGGCTGGAAGGTGGGAAGAGGGGCTAAGTGTTGAGCCTAGGGGATTAAGTCCTTGGGAATAATATTTTATTATTATTCCAAAAAAGAAAAAAAAAGGCACGTGAATTATGTTGAATGTGATGTTTTATCCTAAGTTTTTGGGGAAGGACGAGGGACTGCCAAATGGGAAGGAATGCATGTTGATGGAATGCATGCAGTTCCATGGGTGACAAGTGTCAACCCTGTTGCATGCAAATAAAACGGCCAAGATGAGCCATGAGAGGGGTTCCTCGCCCATTCCATATGACTGTCTGAGCATGTATGGAGCTCTGAGCAGTACGACCGACCCAAGCTCTGCAGAGAACCTTCATGCTTCCCTGTGAGCCGAAAATCCTGTGTTTGTCTCTAAAAAAGGCCGGTTTCTCCCTCTCCATTCTAAGCCGTGGAAATTGTGTCATTCCCTACGTGGATTGTTTGTCACACATCCCCGAGAACCAACACTGTGAGACCTTGCGCCATTGCTAAGCCTGTTTGGGAAGCCCGTGTTTGTTTTTCTGGTTGGCAGTTGTGGCCAGTTATAGTTTTGTTTAAGAGCGATTAAGCCTTGGTAACAGAAAAAGGTGTGTTAATCTTTTTCTGTTACCAAGGCTTAATCGCTCTTAAACAAAACTATAACACCACTTTGTACATAGCTCATACTGGCACTATAGTAATAGCATGCATTTAATCAAGAAATTCAATTAAACTCAGAGTAAACATAAGATTTACTGCTATAATCAACAATCAATAGCATTAACATTAAATTGATATACACAGCGAAATACATGAATAAACATCATCTGATACTTATCTTTGAAACAGTGATAGATTCCACCAACCACGCGCAGGCCTTCCATGAACCTCCTAGCCTTAGAAACATAGTCCAGCTCTGCGTGGCAACAACTGCCAACCAGAAAAATAAACATGAGCTTCCCAAACAAGCTTAGCAATGGCACAAGGTCTCATAGTGTTGGTTCTCAGGGACGTGTGACAAACAATCCACGCAGGGAATGACACAGGTTCCATGGCTCAGAATGGAGAGGGAGAAACTAGCCTTTTTAAGAGCCAAACACAATATTTTTGGCTCACAGGGAAGCATGAAGGTTCTCTGTAGAGCTTGGGTCAGTCGTACTGCTTAGATCTCCATACACGCTCAGGCAGTCGGATGGAATGGGCAAGGAACCCCTCTCACGGCTCATCTCGACCATTTTATTCACATGAAACAGGGTTGACACTTGTCACCCATGGAACTGCATGCGTTCCATCAGCATGCATTCCTCCCCATTTGGCAGTCCCTCTTCCTTCCCCAAGAACTTAGGATAAAACATCACATTCAACATAATTCACATGCCTCTTTTTTTTTTGGAATAATAATAAAATATTATTCCCAGGGACTTAAGCCCCTAGGCTCAACACTTAGCCCCTCTTCCCACCTTCCAGCCCCTAATTCCTTGCCCACTCTGTGGAAGCTCAGTCCCCCATCACTCATTCATCGTGGTCGGTCTGCACGCGGTGGTGTTTATATTTTATAATGTGTTGCATACATACAGATACAAAATCAGGCCCTTGGCCTACAACCCTTAGGCTCTCTGGCCTAACAATCACATAAGCCCACAGGATTATACAAACTTGTCTCACCAGCCTACAACACATATTTACAATTCATTTCATAAACCATATTTACAAGGGCTCGGTCTTGGGAACACTACACTTTGATAGTATAGCTGCTTGTTTATTTACTTGCTTTCACAGGATAGTTGTTTATTGAATTTAGGTAGGTTAGTTAAAGTAGTTTGTTGTTGCTATTTTTTTATTGTTATGCTTAAATAGTTTATTTTTCTTATTGTTATTGTTGAACTAGTTTGCTTCAAGTAGGGTTTTCATTTGCTTTCCTAGAACTATCCATCGATCCTTGGTTCAAAAGTACTTAGGTTACATAGTTTAAAGTTGCTTAGTAAGGTTTTCTCATTAGATAGCTTTGCTTGAATAAATAATCCCTTACATAGCCACTTCCTTATTTAGACTATACTACTACCAGCCCTTCTACCTTGGCATATATTTTTCTACAACTCTAAGTTTACTTACCCCAGGTTGACAATTTAATTGAGGGTTTTTACTGTGTTTTTAGTGCATACAGAACACCCATCAATCATTCTTATTTTCATCCATCTTGTTTTCCATACCATCCATCTTGTTTTTCATACCGTCCATCTTGTTTTCCATCCATATTCCCTTCCATTACTTTGATTTGTCTTTGTGAGTTTACCCAATTATTAGACTTGTCACTCACATCCTTAATGTGTTCCTCCAATTTGGACAATGTGTTATGTATGTCCTCATTTTCTTCTTAAGTCATATATGATACTTATGGAGGTTTAATAGGACCCATATGGAGTAACAATAATAATACTCATCCATTCTATGTTTATCACAAATTTTGAATCACCAGAAAAATATCTTCCAAAAACACTTTATGCCAATTGTAAGTTACATACCTTTTAAAGCCTTAATTTGGAGTTTGTCCTCATGGTTGACCTTCCTTCAGGTGTATCTCTAAAATTCCGACCTTTCTAAGTCTGAAATTTCATTTTGTAGTCCTCTTATATGTCCTCTCATCAATTCCATAGGTCTTATCAAAATTGGATGTGCCAAGTGAAAGTTATGGTAACTTCCCCACACCTAGTTGATTCTTGGCCTTTCTAGGATAATGAACTTGTACAGCATGCCACGCACAAAATATTTGATATCATATCCTGAAAATTGTACCATAAATAATATAGACTGTCCATTATCCAATGCAACTAATCTCACTCAATTTTTATCCTTTATGAAGAAGATATGACTATTTTACCTGGAACACATGTTTGAGACTAGTTAACAGGACTAGTCAAATACCCTATCTTCCACAGGGTGTATCTCCAAAATCATGACGAAACATATGTTGAAATTTTTACCACGGAGACCTTGATATTTCCTATGAATAACCTCCAATTTTCATGGTATAAATCCTCCCAGAAATTAAAAAAAAAAAAAAAAAAGTTATAGTAAAAATTCTACGATGGTTTTCTTGGAGAAGAAAACCCTATGATCAATGAGCTCTGATACCAAATGTTATGATCCAATGCCTTAAAAATGATAACAAATCAATAAAATTTAGTCCACTTTGAGGGGGAAGCCTCCTTTACAATATATAAACTTCAAAACACAATATGATATGAGAGAATATGATCATAATACTAGATATCCTTGATATATAAAGGATACAAAGGGTTACAATTATAATGAGAGGGTGCAAAGAAAGGTTCTATCCGACCTACTAGAAATGTAATAATTTAATATCTAGGGCATAATAATGGGTTTTATAAATATCATGGGGATTTTTCTATGTATTAACATATGTAGGCATCGACACTGATGTGATGGGCATGCTTACACTAGGTACACTCATGGAATGAAAAGAATCCATTGTCGACATTCTCCAAATGGAGAAAAATGATGTACTAGGCATGGATGGTGTAAGACCTGATAGCACTAAGAGTTTCTCTTAGAATGCTAAAGAGAAAGCCTAATACCCATCAACAGATTCCATAATTTGGTAAACTTTTGTAGAAGTTAATCTCAAGTGCAACAAATATTGATGGAATTATATTTAAATATCAGCACAAAATCTCCAAAAGGTATACACCAACAAAAAATGCTTGAATAACTTCGTATCATTGTTTTTGAAATGCAAATGAAATATCGAAGACTAAATAAACATGTAATACATGCATCAGATCAAAACAGGAAATTTTGAGACATATATAGTAGAAATTCTCATCAAAAGGAACCTCCTAAATAATGAGAAATAAATCTTTGATAGCACTTGCACCAGTATATAACAGCAAATCCTTTACTGCAACATCTGAACAAGTAATGGAGATGAATCATTAACCAAAAATCCACATCAAAGAAAGATTGAATACAAAATATGGTAATAAGAAAATACATTGATCTTTGATTAACTACGAGTCTCGAATCTAATATATACAGTCATGGAAACTTTTCACAGTTGGCTACAAAAAAATAGTATAAGTTCCCCTATCTATAATCACTTGAACCCTCTCTTGATTCCTCTCACCCATTAAATATAAAATAACATATGAAATATGCTTAGGAGGTCGAAACCCATCTCTTCTATTGGATTCTAGGCTTTGGAGATAGGTGGCAACAGTCAAAGAGACAAGGATCCAACAAATTGCAAATTTTCAGGAAGTTGTTGGAATTCATTTATAAATTTGTTTCCAACTCATTGTATGAGGTTTTAATGGAGCTAAGTCTTAGGTTCCAGTGTCCTTTATCATCTAAATAATCTCTGAGAATTCATTTGAACCCTCCCTAATAGGTGTCAACCTCCAAACAAGGCGAATATCCAAAAACTATGCAAAACAGAGAGTTTGCAACACATTCCATAGCGCACTGGTGTTTTAATTATTTCTCTCAAATTCTAAATTGGGTCAGGCTGAAATTTGGTAAGAAATTCAAAAATGATATCATCTTCCTCCACAAACAATTTTAGAGAAACCCACTTCACCGTTTTGGATTTATGATCAAATATGTAAGAGCATCTGCTACAGGAAATGAGTTCGCAACGAATTTCATAGCGTCTATCTCAGTTCACAACACCTGTGCCAGTTCGTAGCACCAAACGAAAATCAAGTAGTAAAACCCTTTATTGACCTTCGAACAAGACACAAATTCTCATGGGGTACCTGATGACCCTGGGTTTGATGCAAGTAATTTTGAATTTGCACCAGGATGCCTACAACCTATCCAACCTACAACCCTCTTCTTCCACTAGTTTGCAACGCCGGATCCAACATAGCTTGCACACTTGAATGGATTTATAGTGAAAAAGGGGATACTTTGAGTACAACCTAGATTTATGACATGTCAAGAAAATGATATAAAAAACCAAAGGTATGACTCATGGGGCTTCTTACATGTCATGATAATAATCACATAGCTCAAATTTTAGACCAAGGCTATACATAGTCGTATTCATTTTGCAACCAAATATAAATTTATGATTACAACCTAAATACTCAACACCTATGTCCTATAAACCTTATGACTCAAAAAACAAAACCAAGGTGAATTTTTTGACCCATACAATATTATGTGTTAACATCTGGCTCCACAAGGGATGGCATGCTCCCTGTAAGCGGTCAAGAACATTCATTTCTAGTTGCCTTATACATTGCGATATGGAGTCATATGTGCAAATAACCTCTAAAACACTGCCAAAATCTGCCACTTATTTAAGAAAACTGACTGATAAACCTGTTGCAAACTAAAGGAAAGAAAATGATTGAGAAGTGAGCTTATTTCCTATACTACCCTACCTCTAACTAGATCTCCAATTTGATCAGGTAAAGGCAGACTTCCACAACAACCATTCAAGTAATTTTAAGATTGAAATGATCTCATCTCTGTTACTGATTAATGAATAATAAAAAGAACATAACATCAGCGATATAGACTCTTTAAGAAATCCATAATCACCCATGAATGTTGGTGAAATAATGAAATCTGAAACCTTTAAAGAATCTAAAAAAAATGACTCTAATAGAGCTGAAACTGGATCATCAAATCCATGATCCGAAATGTGTTGATTTAGAAAATACAATTGCTTATGAATACATCCTCCTTTGCTTGAAAACAGATAACCTTCTTGTCCTTTCAATATCAACTCTTGATCATCAGGAGGGACAATTTCTTATTCACAATAATGATCATAAGACAATTGTACAACGGGATTTAAAGCATACTGATAATGATCAACTAAGAACATGTAATTATCTATACAATCATTTGTTATTGTATGCTCAAAATGTTTTGGAAAGTGATTATAAGCATAATGTACATCCTGATCCATAGAAAAATCTGAATACTTTGAAGAAATAGTCAAATGTTGTCCCAAATCATATTCATACTTACATTCTTGCTACTCCAAATTTGAAATATACTCACAATCTTGTTGTTCATGTGTGTGCATGTTTCCAAAGTGTGCTTGATCTTGAATCCTCTTGCAAGCCCGGATGTTTTTTTCAACTTCTTCAGCATCCTCAAACAAGTTTCTTAAATATGAAGATTTCCTTTCTCTCAAGAAAAGAACAAGATCTAAATGTTGATCTATTACATAATATACCATGGTAGCAGTCTCAAAAGGTCAGATCTCTAATGGCATGTTATGATAAACAATGTAAAAGCTTCTATTGAAGACAGTGAGATCTTCTTCCTCCCCTCTCCTCAAAGTATGAAAATCAACCAGGTATTGATCAAAGGACTTATTCTCACCTGAATACTTTGAAAATTCATCATATAACTCAACCAACAAACTAAAGGAATCAACTTCCAAACCTTTGAACCACAAGGAAGCATCCCTAACCAAGGATTTGGAAAATAACCTCATGGTAATATCTTCATGTACTATTTCAAAATTATCAACAAAGTTCTCAAAGGATCTCAAATGTTTCTCAAGTGTAACATGATCCTCTCCAGTAAACCAGGGAAGATACTCAACAAATTTAAGAGGGTAAAGATGAAGGTGAGATGGTAGCCTGAGAGGTTTAAACATGTTTTCTTTTTTTCTGGACTGAATATCAGTAGGCTTAAAGTGAGGTTCAGTGGACTGATTGAAAATTCCAGCAGTGGTGGTAGAAGATGGTACTATGATCAGAGGAGGTGGTGAATCATTACAAGGTTGATCATGTTCAGGAAGGATTTGAATATAAAAAATGTTCTCATTTGTTTCAGATGAAGGACTAGGGTTAACATCAACTATGTAAGAAGAATGTATATCTTCTTCTTTCAAAGAGGGATATACAGTAGTGGTTTTATGGTCATCAGAATAAACAAAGCAAAGGATGATTCTCCTGATATATGAAGGAAAGGAAAAGAAGGAACTGATAAAAAAGAATATGAGCTCTTGAAGGAAACTAACATCTTGATACCTGGACTTCCTATGTCTTCCTCCCATTTTCTATTTGAGCTCATTCCTCAGTGGAGTTATGTAATTGATTTGAAACACCAAAAAGTTCTTCAAATGTGTGGAGTCACCATGGTGAAAAAAATGTAGTATTTTCTGTCACCAATCCTTTCTCACCATTAAGAATTGGTGGTAATATATGTCGTACAACCTATGGAAGATATTCAACTTCATCCCCGAAAACAGTGCCAAAAATGTTATCACTAAGAGTTTCTCTTAGACTGCTAAAGAGCAAGCCTAATACCCATCAACAGATTCCATAATTTGGTAAAATTTTGTAGAATTTAAGCTCAAGTGAAACAAATATTCAAAGAATTATATTTAAATATCATCACAAAATCTCCACAAGGTATAAACCAACAAGCAAGGATTGAATAACTTTGTATCGGTGTTTTTGAAATGTAAATGAAATATGGAAGACTGAAGAAACATGCAATACATGCATCAAACCACAACAGATAATTCTGAGACACATATAGCAGAAATTCTCATCAAAAGGAACATCCTAAATAATGAGAAATAAAGCTTTGATAGCACTTGCACTAGTAGATAACAACAAATCCTTTACTGCAACATTTGAACAAGTTATGGAGGTGAATAATTCACCAAAAATCTACATCAAAGAAATATTAAATACATAATATGGTAGTAAGAAAATATATTGATCTTTGATTAACCAAGAGTCTTGAATTTGATATATACAATCATGGAAACTTTTCACAGTTGGTTGCAAAAAAAATAGTATAAGTTCCCCTATCTAGAATCACTTGAACCCTCTATTGATTCCTCTCACCCATTAAATAAAAAATAACATACAAAATATTATTAGGATGTTGAAACCCATCTCTTCCATTGGATTCTATGCTTTGGAGATAGGTGGCAACAATCAAAGAGACAAGGATCCAACAAATTGCAAATTTTCAGGAAGTTGTTGGAATTCATTTATGAATTTGTTTCCAACTCATTGTATGAGGTTTTAATGGATCTAAATATTATTTGCAGGTATCCTTTATCATATAACTAATCTCTGAGAAGTAATTTGAACCCTCCCTGACAAGTGGCAACCTCCAAACCAGGCGAATATCCAAAAACTATGCAAAACAGAGAGTTTGCAGCACACTGGTGTTTTAATTTTTTCTCTCAAATTTGAAGTTGGATCAGGCTGAAATTTGGTCAGCAAGTCAACAAGGATATCATCTTCCTCCACAAAAAAATTCAGAGAAACACACTTCATCGTTTTGGATTTATGATCAAATATGTAAAAGCAGTTGCTACAGGAAATGAGTTCACAGCGAATTTTGCAATGCCTATCTCAGTTCCCATCACATGTGCCAATTCGCGGCACCAAAGGAAAATCAAGTAACCAAACCCTTTATTGACCTTCTAAAAAGACACAAACTCTCATGGAGTACCTGATGACCCTGAGTTTGATGCTGGTAATTTTGAATTTCATTAGGATTCCTACAACCTATCCAACCTACAACCCTCTTCTTCCACCATTGCAGCGCCAGATCAAACATATCTTTCACACTTGAATGGATTTATAGTGACAAAGGGGATACTTTTATTACAACCTAGATATATGACATGTCAAGAAAATGATATAAAAAACCTAAGGTATGACTCATGGGGCTTCTTACCTGTTATGATAACAATCACATAGCTCAAACTTTAGACCAAGGCTATACATAGCCTTATTCATTTTGAAACCAAATCTAACTTTATGATTACAACCTAAAGACTCAAGACCTATGTCCTATAAACCTTATGACTCAAAAAACAAAACCAAGGTGAATTTGTTGACCCATACAATCTTATGTGTTAACAAGACCTATTGCACTAATATATCGCAAGGAGGACATCAATGAGGTGCCTCATGTGACAATTTTTTATGAGCTTGGAGGCTTGGCCATAATAGATGATGCAATCATGCCCGACATCATGTGAGTATCATTGAAAAATGAAAAGGGCTCACTAAAATTTTCCCTTACCCTGAGGAGTATGTGGTTAGAAGGATCAAACAAAGGAGGGTAGAATTTTGGTGGAGAACTCTTATTGACCACTTTAATCTCTATGTGTTGAATTCCATCAAAATCCATCTCTAAATCTACAAGATCTATGTCATATGTAGTGGGCACCAACCTATGTTTAATAGGTGGTTATTCTTCCACCTATGGAGAAATTATGTGTTGTCTATGGGACCAACGAAGTGGTTGGTTAGCCAGGGTAAATAAATGTGTTATAAAAATAAAAAAAATATCAACCTATAGCTGACTTAGACACGAAATCAAAGAGTAGACCTCTAGAAAATATAATCTATCAACAAGTGAACCAGTGGATAAAGGGACCTTCCAAAAACCAACCCTTGGGGGATTTCAAGTCCCCTAGATTTAGCTAGTGAAGGTGTGAGAGACAGTTATGCTAACTTGCATGTAACAAACCTTACTGGTGAAAGTACCCTTGTGAAGATGGGAACCCTCTAGGGGAACTGAAATAGAGGTTTGAGGTTTTACCTGGGTACCATAGGCACGTCCCACCCACAATCACCTCTATAGATACTTATGAAATGCCACTATGGTTACCACTTCACAATCGATGACCAAGCGAACAATCAAGGCTCGAGACCACACATATGAGTATGGAAACTAAGGCTGAATCTTCGAGAAGTGCTACCTCACAAAGAGGTGTGGGCACTTCTGAAAGCCCTGTACACATAGTAGTCCAACAGACACCAAAATAGGCAAAGAGAGGATATCACTCCCCTTTCCCCAATGTGTCCTAGTGCTTGATTTTTGAGGTAGAGTAGATTCCAACAAGCACTTCTTGTTACTAATGTATTTATGCAATCATTTGTGACTCCTATTTTTTTCTTTTGTCCTTGAAGAATTTACTCTCCAACCCTACACCAAGGCCCTAAATCCTAGTCTAATGTTGGTTTGCTATAAAGAAAAGAGTCTAATGAATTTTAAATTAATCACTTTTATTTTTAAGTTGTTGATTACTCAAGAGTAATGTAATGGAACTTTAGTGGTGTTTTGACACTTTACAATCCAAAAGAAGAAAAAGCATGCATGCAAAGAATGTAATTTTTCATTCGATGAACTCTATCTAAAGGAAAGAAATAATATTTCTCACTTTTCAGCTTTTTATAACCAAAACAAAAACCTCACATTCTCTCATTAACCATTCAATACAACCAAAGAAAGTTTAAATGAGATCCTCAAAGGCTAAACACACCAATGCAATATTCAAACAAGACACTCAAAAGCTCTACCTTAGCACGCTTATGAAATGAAAACATTTTTTAATCTAATAAAGAACATGAAATGGAAATCAAAAAAATAAATAAAAGGTTAAGGGATGTATGATATTGGTAGTGATGCAAACGAACACACCTCAATGTCTATACATGAAGCAAAACCCAAAACTTGGACAAATATCTAGAAATGCAAAGTCTCCAAACACACACACAATTAATGTGAAGGGATCTAAAACACACTACCATATATGTAAATACTTTTTCCATGTGTTTCCCAGGTCACTACTCACCAGGAAGCAATCTCAAAATTGTAAGCAAGATGAAATCAAAGCTCTCAACATCTCAAATTCACTTGGAAACACAAACAACAAATAAAAGGCTTAACTAGGGATCAAATCAATGCCACCAGATCATTGACAATCTAAAAGACCATTGACGCTTGAATTCGTTAGGACCAAAACCGAAACCTCACGAGGATGTAAATCCCCCTTCCTTTTTATAGAGGTGGTACTCCTCTTTAGATTTTCTTTGAATTTCTATATGTTCAAAATGTGGGACTTGACAGAAGTTCGTCATAGTAATTCAAAGAAACATAAATATTGCGAGAAAATAAAAGGAAAATGTTTTTTTTTTCTTTTTTCTTTTTAAAGAAAGTTCCTAAGAAAGGACCAGGAATCACACACTTCACATATTTAAAGAAAATAAGAAAATTTTCCTCACATCCATCATAGTTTAAGATAAATATTTATGATCACATAAAATAAAAAGAAGATGATTTGCATGCATAAGAGAACTTTAACGGAGTGGAAACATGGGCAGCTCAAATAAAGATAATGATATATCAACCTCAAATACTTTATATTCTGAAAATAGGGTTACAAAGCACAGTCGAGATTGTTTCCAAAGTAGTTCTCTTGAAATTTCAAAAAAATATATAGTATGTTACATATTCTTTGAAATTGTAAATGTGTTTGTCTTAAAGACTGGGATTGGGGCTCCCACAGACCATAAAGAAAATAAATACAAGAAATAAGATTTTAGAAGGAAGACGATGGGCGGTAGAAGAACAAAAAGACCTGGAAAGAAGAAAAAAGGAGTTATCAGTCTTCGGTTAAATCTTTCTAGTGAAATAGATGGAATCAGTCTTCGGTTAAATATTTCTAGTGAAATAGGTGGAATAACTGGAAGAAGGACTTGGTAAAAAAAAAAAAGTGATAAGCATAAACATACTATGATGGTCTCTCGTGTCTTTTCATTTTCTTACTAATGTCCTTTTATTGTTTTCATCAACGGTTATAGAAACCGTCTCAATTGCTTCTTGTCCTTCATTAGTCAGTTTATCGATATATTTCTTGAACCATTCTTCAATGTAACTTTTCATTGGTGCCATGTTAGTTTCATGACGGATTTTAATGTTGAGAAGCTCGCCCTCCAAGTCTCTTAGATCAAGGCAAATCCCATGTAATGCTTCTTCATTGTCATGATTTTTTACAGAGTAATCCACTAGCTAGTTATCTATGGCGTCCTCATCATATTCAATTACACAATAGAATTTTTCAATTGATAATCCTTTAAAAATATCAACTTTCTCATCAAACTATTATTTTGTCAGGAACAACGAGTTAAGAATGAACTTGGGATATTGGACTTCATTAGTTCTTCTGGCTAGGTCCACTTGTAGTATTCCAGATATAAAAAGTATGCAAAACAGAAATAAAATTCTATAAATGGCAGATAAATAATAATATAAACAGCACAACACCACAATAACACTGAAATGATATCAAAATAACACCAGAAAGAGAAATTTGATTCTGAGAGCAATGTTCACGGGCCTCTTCGAGGGGAAAACCTCCAGTCGAGCAGAGCTCTATTACAATAATATCCAAGCTAGGGTTCTCATACCCTCGACTCCTATTTATACTAAATATCTCTATCAAAAGAACCATCTAGAGGAAGATCCTTCTAGAAGAAGAAACTTATATTAGGTCTTCTTACATTCGACTTATTCTACTTTATTTCAAGGCCTTATTAATATTGACATTTATTATATCCAAATATATTTTTCTACGTACGTGAGGGGTTAGGTCCCTAACATGTCCTCCCTCTTAAAAACATCCTTGTCCTCAAGGATTGAGATGTGGAAATTGTTGCAGAATGGTAGTTGGTTCCCAAGTGGCATCTACTGGAGTTGTATCTTTCCACTGGACTAACACTTCCCTTATGGTTCGCTGACAAAGGCGACACTCAGGCTGGTCCAAAACTGCTTGTGGATGTAGCCAAATGGATCCTTCTTCATCCAACTTAGGAAAGTTGGTTTGAGTTTGGCACTTAGTTCCAATCACCTTCTTTAAGCATGAAACATGAAAAACAAGATGTAGCTTAGAATGGCTGGGAAAAGCTAACTAATAGGCCACATGTCCCACACACTTGAGAACGGTATAAGGACCATAACATTTGGGTGCCAACTTCTAACAATGGTCGGCCTTGAGGTAATTTTTCTTGTAAGGTTGCAGTCGAAGAAACACCTAATCCTCTTCTGTAAATTGACATTCAGAGCGACCTTGATCTGCTTGTTGCTTGATGCGATTCTGGGCCATGACCAAATTCTCTTTGAGGGTATGGAGAATAGCCTTTCGAACTATAAGAGTTTGTTCAACCGCATGGACCTTCGAGACACCTGGTAAATATGAGAGAACTAAAGGTGGATTTTGTCCATATACCACTTCAAAAGGAGTCATGCGGGTAGTTTTATGGTATGAAGTGTTGTACCACCATTCAGCTAGGGGTTACCATTGAGCCCATTGATTTTTCTTTTCCGATGCAAAACACCTTAAATATGTTTCTAAACACTTGTTGACAACTTTAGTTTTTCCATCAGTCTGGGGATGATAAGTTGTGTTGAGATGCAATTGGGTGCCTTGAATCTTGAATAGTTATTGCCAAAAATTGCTAGTGAAAGTTGTGTCGCGATCAAAAACAATAAAATGTGGCATGCCATGAAGATTGAAGACTTGATCCATGAAAAGTTGAGCCACAGTGGATGTTGTAAATGGGTGTTGAAGAGCATAGAAATGAGCATACTTGGAAAGGCGATCGACTACCACCATGATGACTTATTTATTTCCCGATTTAGGTAAGCCTATAATAAAATCCATAGAGATATGCCTCCAAATAGTAGGTGGAATCGGAAGCAGTTGTAGTGTGCTGGGAGATTTGATTGTTTCTCCCTTGTTGCATTGATGCACATCACATCCAACTACAAAATTACGAACATCTTGTTTCATACCGTCCCAGAAAAAAAGAACGTTTGACCCTGTCATAGGTTTTGGTAAACCAGGAGTGCCCAGCTGTGGGTGTAGCATGAAGCTCAGAAAGTACTGTGGATTTAAGTTTTGACTATTTACTTAAATACAAATGACCTTTGTATCGAATCTCATCATGGAGCCAAGAGTACCCTGGGGGGACTAAAGAATTGGACTTCAATTGTTGTATCAGATGTGAACTTTTGGGATCATGTAGCCATTCCTGGCGAACGGATTGGAGCCAATCTGGTACAATGAAGGAGAGAGAAAAAAGGGATCCTTCATCTTCATATTTTCAGGAAAGTGCATTTGCAACCACATTGTCTTTTCGTTTCTTATAAATGATCTCATAATCATATCCAAAGAGCTTAGTCACCCTTTTTTTTTGCTTTGGGGAGGAAATGTGTTGTTCCAAAAAATACTTGAGGCTTTGATTATCTATCTTAATTTGGAAGAATTTCCCCAATAGATAAGGGCGCCATAGATCAACGGCATGCAGAATCACCAACAATTCCTTTTCATAGATTGATTTTCCCAAATTTCATTCAGACAGTTGTTTGCTGGTAAAGGCCAAAGGCCGACCTTCTTGCATAAGGATAGCACCAATGCCTTTCCCTGAAGCATCACATTCCCGGACAAAGGTCTTTGTGAAATTGTGAAGGGCCGGGACTGGAGTGGTGCACATGGCCATCTTCAAGGTTTGAAAGGCCTGAGCAGCTGCTGGAGTTTCAAGTGAAATAATTCCTTTTAAGGAGTGCAATGAGAGGTGTCGTAATCTTTCCATAATTCTTAACAAACTTGCGATAATAACATGTTAAGCCCATAAATCCATGCAATATTTTGAGAGTCTTTGGGTGAGGCCATTCTTGCATATCTTCAATATTTTTAGGAGCCACCCTGACATCATCCTTGCCAACAAGATGGCCCAAGTACTCAACTTCTGAGGCGCCAAAAGCATATTTAGATTGTTTCAAGAAAATTTGGTGTTGAGAGAGTAGATGGAGAAATCGATCCACATGAGCAAGATGGTCTGTCTAGGTTTTTCTATAGATGAGGATATCATCAAAGAAAAATAAGACAAAATGATGGAGAAAATGATGGAATACATGGTTCATGAGGCTTTGGAAGGTGGAGGGGGCATTACACAAGCCAAAGGGCATGACCAAAAACTCATAGTGGCCCTCATGAGTTCTAAAGGTAGTCTTAGGAATGTCTGCCTCTTTCATACGGATCTGGTGGTAGCCAGAACGAACATCAAG
>WSFP011433295.1:0-21386 GCA_009831015.1 Picea engelmannii
TGGATTAATCATGTCGGTAATTGTATTAGGTCTAAATCCCCTTTTGCAGATTGATCAACAGACAATTGTCATAGGCAGAATAAGAATTCGGCCCCAGCAGTTATTATTGAGACCCAGAAATATAATAAAGGTGGGTTTACCCACCCAGAGTGAGAGGTCGGCCCTGCCAGTGAAGACCCTTCACACGTGCCAGACTTGTATATAGAGAGGCTAGCGCCTCACTTGATCACACAACACGCTTGTTCATTTCTAAGAGGCAAGTTGCAACTTACCAGATGGAGAGAGGGAGAAGAGTGGCGCATCTTTTGGAGAGGACTATCTGTATTGGTTTGAGTTATCTCTTGACATTGTATTGGCAATTTATGATAAGGAAGTTTTTGCTAGGTTTTCTTCCCCTAAGGGTTTCCCAGGATAAATGTTGTGTCTCTTGTGAATGTGTATTTCTCAGTGATCTTGTTCTTGTGTTGCTCTTATCTTGTTCTCGCACACCCAAGAAACTCTCAATAGCGGAAGAAAAGAAAAATGACAGAGCAGACGATTCTATCATTATGTTGCTTGAGCAAGCTCTCACGCGATAGAGGGACGAAATTATGGAGAATGTTTCCCACATCCTTCAATGCCTGTCGATAGCATCAGGCGCATCTTCATCAAGTAGCCACTTTGGAGGCACCTCGCCTTTCAAGGTACAATTTCACTTTGATATTCTTGTATTTGAAGGACAGATAGATGCAGAAGCCCTGGACAAATGGTTAAATCTACTAGAAGGTTATTTCTCTGTTCACAATTTTTTCGACAAAGAAAATATCACCTTCACACTCCTTAAAGCTATCCCCCATGTCAAACATTGGTGGTAAACTTACTAGGAGCAAATTTCCACAGAGGACTCTAGAATATATGGGGTCGAACCCACTTGGGATTTTTTTGTGGATGCGGTAAAGAAACGGTATTACCATGTTAGTAACTATGAGGACCAATACATGAGATGGACCACACTGCCGCAAGAGAGGGGCCAAGTAGTTCTGGAGTTCACCAATACCTTCCATACCTTGCGCACCAAGCTAGGTATCAAGGAGTCTGAACGACATTTGGTTCTAAAATACAATGGGGCTCTACACAAATACATCCAAACTAAAATGGATTTTCTGGACATCTCATCACTCAATTTTGCTTATCGATATGTTGTTAAAATCGAGGAGAAGTTTAAGCACTAGAACAAATGGGAGTTTGTATCTGTAAATACGTAACAACCAAAGTATGAGAAAGAAGGCCCTAACAAACAACTTTCTGAAAACCAGTCTAAGCCACAAGAAAGGAAGGGTCACGGGAAGACAAAGAGGAACACTGGAAAAAGGTGTGATTTCCACAAAATCCCCTAGCACAACACTGATGAATGTTGTTCAAAACATTCATTGGTGGTCAAGATCAAAGACAAGGATTCGATCCCTGGTAAAAGGCAGATCATCGACATAGACCCCACTACTATTTCCGTGACCGCAACAATTCAACCAGGAGAACCAACAGATCCAGAAGAGGGGGAGCGCCTTCTTCATTCACAGAAGTGGGTGAAGGAGACCCCGCTACATTTTATTGTTGATAGAAGAAGCCAGAAAACCTCATCTCAGCAGAGGTCGACAAAAAGTGGGGATTGTCGACAACACCACACCTGCAGCCATACAACATCGGGTGGCTTCACCAGGGACGCGATCTTCATGTCAACCAACAATGCCAACTATCATATGGCATTCAGCCCTTCAAAGATGAGGTATTAGGTGATGGTGTCCCACTGGATGTTTTTGATGTTCTCTTGGGCCAACCATATATGTGGAAGCGTCGTGTTGTTTATGAGTCTCGACCCCGCAATGTCATTATTTCTCTGGGGGGGCATATCTACAAAATACCAGAGGTAGTTCCGACTATTGTTCCACCTAAAAAATGTCACAAGGTAGTATCTCATACTACAAAATTCATCTTCTTCACAATATGTTCAAAAGGTTAACAAAAGGATACTGCAACCACTACAGCCTCAGCTCAACCACCTTCTATCCAACAGAAGCAGGTTGACAAGATTGCAGCAAAGTGTAAAGATTACTTTTTCACACAGGAATCTCATGTAGCTAGTCTGTTTAAAAAGGTCCAACCCTTCCAGCCACATGTTCTTGACAACCTTCAACAAGCTAAGCAGTGCAACTTCTCCAACAAGGCCAAGCAACTAATCAAGATGCAGATTCAGCAAACGTTTTTCCCTCTCCTCTGGGCACTCAATGCAATGGATACCATTGCTTCCAAAGGAGAGAGGATTGATCTAGGTGGATATCGGTTGCCACCCACCTTTTCCAACTGGCTCAAAGCAGTTTTCTGATAATTTTGGTAATTTACTATTTTTAGCAGTTTTTAACTTCTGGGGCCATTTTGAGGGCCTAAATGAAGGTTTTTTTAGATCAAACTTCTCAATGATAGCCAAAGTCTCTAGTTGAGCCCTCAAAATGAATCGCCTTGACAATACCTTTCCAACGAGCTATTGTGCACCCCAAACGGAGATCGTATGCCAAAGTTATGCCCCTCGGAAGTTGATACACCAAACTACCCAAAACGGGATCCACAAAACTATTGGCTTTTCATCTTCTGGGTTTTGGGTTTTGGATTTTATTTATGATAAAAACTCTTTTGGAGTCTCATTGTAAAATCACCTTCTAATGAATGTGATTAGCTGTCACATCTCTTCTCAAAGATAAGTTGCCACCATTCTAGCGAGTCTTTCACTCTATATTTTTATAGTCTCTGTACATTTATTTCATTAACAGAAATCACGTATTATTATATATCTGTGACTCTTGTTATATCTTTGATATATCTTTGTTATATTGTTGTCTCTCTTGCAATATCTCTAAATATTTATGTGTTATATCTCCGCTCCCATTTCGCGTCAAAAATAATATGGATCATTGGTATCAGAGCAGGCTGCTCTTGATCATTTTTCAGTGCATGTCCCCGACGAGGTATGAGTATAGCAAGTTGGGTCTCAAGTGTGTCTCTCTTGAGGAAAATCACTCTCACACACCCAATAAAACCTCAATGGTGGAAGAAAAGAAAAATGACAGAGAAGACGATTCTATCAATCTATTGCTAGAGCAAGCTCTCACGCGACAGAGGGATGAAATGATGGAGAATTTTTCCCACATCCTTCAATGCCTGTCGATATCATCGAGCACATATTCATCAAGTAGCCACTTTGGAGGCACCTCACCTTTCAAGGTACAAGTTCATTTTGATATTCTTGTATTTGAAGCACAGATAGATGCAGAAGCCCTAGACAAATGGTTAAATCTGCTAGAAGGTTATTTCTTTGTTCACAATTTTTCCGACAGAGAAAAGATCACCTTCGCACTCCTTAAAGATCTCCCCCATGTCAAACATTGGTGGGAAACTTACTGGGATCAAAGTTCCACAGAGGAGTCTAGAATATATGGGGTCGATCCCACTTGGGAGTTTTTGTGGATGCGGTAAAGGAACAGTATTACCCTATTGGCAACTATGAGGAACAATACATGAGATGGACCACACTACAGCAAGAGAGGGGCCAAGCAATTCCGGAGTTCACCAATACCTTCCATACCTTGTGCACCAAGTTGGGTATCAAGGAATCTGAATGACATTGGGTTGTAAATTACTGTGGGACTCTATACAGATACATCCAAATTGAAATGAATTTTCTGGACATCTTATCACTCAGTTTTGCTTATCGATATGTTGTTAAAATTGAGCAGAAGTTTAAGCATCAGAACAAACAGGAGTTTGGATCTGCAAATCCACAACAACCAAAGTATGAGGAATATGGCCCTAACAAATAGCTTCCTGAAAACCAGACTAAGCCACAAGAAAAGAAGGGTCACAGGAAGACAAAGAGGGACACCGGAAAATGGTGTGATTTCCACAAAATCCCCTAGCACAACACCGATTAATGTCGTTCAAAATAGTCATTGGTGGTCAAGATCAAAGATAAGGAGCCGAAACCTGATTCAAAATCTTATTCTGAATATACTGGTAAAAGATAGATCATCGACGAAGACCACACTGCTATTTTCATGACTGCAACAATTCAACCAAAAGTACCAACAGATCTAGAAGAGGGGGAGCCCCTTTTTCATTCATAGATGTGGGTGAAGGGTACCCCGCTACATTTTATTATTGATAGCGGAAGCCATAAGAACCTTATCTCAGGAAAGGTTGTCAAACAGTTGGGATTGTCGACAACACCACACCCGCAACCATACAACATCGGGTGGCTTTGCCAGGGATGAGATATTCGTGTCATCCAACAATGTCGACTATCATACGACATCCATCCCTTCAAGGATGAGGTATTATGTGATGTTTCCCCACTAGATTTTTATGATGTTCTTTTGGGCCAACCATATATGTGGAAGCGCCATGTTGTTTATGCATCTCGACCCCACAGTGTCATTGTTTCTATGGGGGGTCATCTCTACATAATACCAGAGGTAGTTCTGACTACTCTTTCACCTAAACAGTGTCGCAAGGTAGTATCTCATACTACAAAATTCAACTTCTTTACATTCTGTTCAAAAGGTGAACAAAAGGATACTGCAACCACTACATCCTCGGCCCAACCACCTTCTATCCAACAGAAGCAGGTCGACAAGATTGCAGCAAAGTGTAAAGATTCATTTTGCACACACGAATCTCATGTAGCTAGACTAGTTAAAATGGTCCAACCCTTCCAGCCACATGTTTTTGACAACCTTAAACAAGCTAAGCAGCGCAACTTCTCCAACAAGGCAAGCAACTAATCAAGATGCAAATTCAAAAAATGTCTTTCCCTCTCCCCCGGGCACTCAACACAATGGATACCATTGCTTCCTAAGGAGGATTTATCCAGGTGGATATCGGTGGCCACCCACCTTTTCCAACTGGCTCAAAATAGTTTTCTAACAATTTTGGTAATTTACTATTTTTAGCAGTTTTTAAATTCTGGGACCATTTTGAGGACCTAAATGAAGGTTTTTTGTGATCGAGCTTCTCAATGATAGCCAAAGGCTCTGATTGAGCCCCCCAAATGAATCTCCTCGACGATACCTTTCCAACGAGTTATCGTTCACCCCAAACAAAGATTGTATGCCAAAGTTACGCCCCCAAGAAGTTGATACACCAAACTACCCAAAACGAGGTCCACAAAACTGTTGGCTTTTCATCTTTCGGGGTTAGGGTTTTGGATTTTATTTATGATAAAAATGTCTTTGGAGTCTCATTGTAAAATCATCTTCTTGCGAATGAGATTAGCCGTCACATCTCTTCTCAGAGATAAGCTTCCACCATTCTAGCGAGTCTTTCACTCTGTATTTTTATAGTCTTTGTACATTTATTTCATTAATAGAAATCGTGTATTACTGTATATCTATGACTCTTATTATATCTTCGATATATCTCTGTTATATTGTTGTCTCTCTTGCAATATCTCTGAATATTTATGTGTTATATCTCCGCTCTCATTTCGTGCCGAAAATAATCTAAATCAGTGGTATTAGAGCAGGCTACTCTTGATCGTTTTTCAGTGCATGTCCCCGACGAGCTCCGAGTATAGCAAGTTGGGTCTTGAGCTTGTCTCGCTTGAAGAAAATATCTCTTGCACACCCAAGAAACCCTCAATGATGGAAGAAAATAAAAACGACAGAGAAGATGATTCTATCATTTTGTTGCTTGAACAAGCTTTCACGCGACAGAGGGACGAAATGATGGAGAATTTTTCCCACATCCTTCAACGCCTACCGATAGCATCAGGCACATATTCATCAAGCAGCCACTTTGGAGGCACCTCGCTTTTCAAGGTACAAGTTAATTTTGATATTCCTATATTTGAAGGACAGATAGATGTAGAAGCCCTAGACAAATGGTTAAATCTGCTAGAAGGTTATTTCTCTGTTCACAATTTTTTCAACAGAGAAAAAATCACCTTCGCACTCCTTAAAGCTCTCCCCCATGTCAAACATTGGTGGGAAATTTACTCAGAGCAAATTTCCACAGAGGAGTTTGGAATATATGGGGTCGAGACCACTTGGGATTTTTTTGTGTATGCGGTAAAGGAACAGTATTACCCTATTGGAAACTATGAGGACCAATACATGAGATGGAACACTCTATGGCAAGAGAGGGGCCAAGCAGTTCCAGAGTTCAACAATACCTTCCATACCATCCACACCAAACTGGGTATCAAGGACTCTGAACAACATTTGGTTCTAAAATACCATGAGGCTCTCCATAGATACATCCAAACTGAAATGGATTTTCTGGACATCTCATCACACGATTATGCTTATCAATATGCTGTTAAAATCGAGTAGAAGTTTAAGCACCAGAACAAACGGGAGTTCGGATATGCAAATCCGACACAACCAAAGTATGAGAAATACGGCCCTAACAAACAGCTTCCTGAAAACCAGTTTAAGCCACAAGAAAAGAAGGGTCACGGAAAGACAAAGAGGGACACTGAAAAATGGTGTGATTTCCACAAAATCCCCTGGCACAACACTAATGAATGTCACTCAAAACAGTTAGTGATGGTCGAGATCAAAGACAAGGAGTTGAACCCTGATTCTAAAAATATTGGTAAAAGACAGATCATCGACGCATACCCCATTGCTATTGTCGCGACCGTAACAATTCAACCAAAAGAACCAACAGATCCAGAAAAGGGGGAGCGCCCTTTTCATTCACAGATGTGGGTGAAGGGGACCCCGCTGCATTTTATTGTTGATAGCCGAAGCCAGAAGAACCTCATCTCAGGAGAGGTCGTCAAATAGTTTGGATTGTCAACAACACCACACCCACAGCCATACAACATCGGGTGGCCTCGCCAGGGATGAGATCTCTGTGTCAGCCAACAATGTCGATTGTCATACGGCATCCAGCCCTTCAAGAATGAGGTTTTATGTGATGTTTGTGATGTTCTCTTGGGCCAACCATATATGTGGAAGTGCCATGTTGTTTATGAGTCTTGACCCCACAGTGTCATTATTTCTCTAGGGGGTCATATCTACAGAATACCAGAGGTAGTTATGACTATTGTTCCACTTTAATAGTGCCGCAAGGTAGTATCTCATACTACAAAATTCAGCTTCTTCACAATCTGTTCAAAAGGTGAACAAAAGGATACTGCAACTACTACGGCCTCGGCCCAACCACCTTCTATCCAACAAAATCATGTCGACAAGATTGCAGCAAAGTGTAAAGATTCATTTTGCACACAGGAATCACATGTAGCTATATTGGTTAAAAAGTTCCAAAAGTTCCAGCCACATGTTCTTGACAACCTTTAACAAGCTAAACAGTGCAACTTCTCCAACAAGGCAAGCAGCTCATCAAGATGCAGAATCAAAAAATGTTTTTCCCTCTCCCCCAGGCACTCAACACAATGGATACCATTGCTTCCTAAGGAGAGAGGATTGATCCAGGTATATATCGGTGGCCACCCACCTTTTCAGACTGGCTCAAAATAGTTTTCTAACAATTTTGGTAGTTTACTATTTTTAGCAGTTTTTAACTTCCAAGGCCATTTTGAGGGCCTAAATGAAGGTTTTTTGGGATCGAGCTTCTCGATGATAGGTGAAGGCTCTGATTGAGCCCCCTAAATGAATATCCTCGACGATACCTTTCCAACGATCTTTCATTCACCCCAAACAAAGATCGCATGCCAAAGTTATGCGTCAGGAAAGTTGATACACCAAACTACCCAAAACGGGGTCCACAAACCTTTGGATTTTCATCTTCTAGGGTTAGGGTTTTAGATTTTCTTTATGATAAAAAGGCCTTTGGAGTCTCATTGTAAAATCATCTTCTTGCGAATGTGAGTAGATGTCACATCTCTTCTCAGAGCTAAGTTGTCACCATTCTAGCGAGTCTTTCACTCTGTATTTTTACAGTCTTTGTACATTTATTTCATTAATATAAATAGTGTATTACAGTATATCTATGACTCTTGTTATATCTCCGATATATATCTGTTATATTTTTGTATCATTGGTATCATAGTAGGTTGCTCTTGATCATTTTTCAGTGCATGTCCCTAACAAGGTTTGAGTATAGAAAGTTGGGTCTCGAGCTTGTCTCTCTTGAGGACAATTGCTCTCACACACCCAAGAAACCTCAATGTCAGAATAAAAGAAAAACGACAGAGCGGACGATTCTATCAATATGTTGCTTGAGAAAACTCTCACGTGACAGAGGGATGAAATGATGGAGAATTTTTCCCACATCCTTCAACGCCTGTCGATAGCATCAGGCGCATCTTCATCAAGCGACCACTTTGGAGGCACCTCGCCTTTCAAGGTACAAGTTAATTTTGATATTATTGTATTTGAAGGACAGATAGGTGCAGAAGAACTAGACAAATGGTTAAATCTGCTACAAGGTTATTTCTTTGTTCACAATTTTTTCGACAAAGAAAAGATCACCTCCTCACTCCTTAAATCTCTCCCCAATGTCAAACATTGGTGGGAAACTTACTGGGAGCAGAGTTCCACAGAGGAGTCTGGAATATATGGGGTCGATCCCACTTGGGAATTTTTTGTGGATGCAGTAAAGGAACAGTATTACCCTATTGGAAACTATGAGGACCAATACATGAGATAGACCACATTGTGGCAAGAGAGGGGCCAAGCAGTTATGAAGTTGGCCAATACCTTCCATTCCTTGTACACCAAGTTGGGTATCAAGGACTCTTAATGACATTTGTTTCTAAAATACCATGGGGCTCTACATAGATACATCCAAACTGAAATGGATTTTCTGGACATCTCGTCACTCGATTTTGCTTATCGATATGTTGTTAAAATCGAGCAGAAATTTAAGCACCTGAACAAACGGGAGTTCGCATCGGAAAATACACAACAACCGAAGTATGAGAAATACTACCTTAACAAACAGCTTCCTGAAAACCAGTCTAAGCCACATGAAAAGAAGGGTCACGGGAAGACAAAGAGGGACACTGAAAAATGGTGTGATTTCCACAAAATCCCCTGGCACAACATCGATGAATGTCGTTAAAAACAGTCATTGGTGGTCAAGATCAAAGGCAAGGAGTCGAACCCTAATTCAGAATCTTATTCTGAAAATAATGGTAAAAGACAAACCATCGACGCATACCCCACTGCTATTGTCACTACCGCAACAATTCAACCAGAAGAATCAACAGATCTAGAAGAGGGGGAGCACCTTTTTCATTCACATATGTGGGTGAAGGGGACCCCACTACATTTTATTATTGATAGTGGAAGGCAGAAGAAACTCATCTCATCAGAGGTCGTCAAATAGTTGGGATTGTTGACAACACCACACAATCATCCATACAACATCAAGTGGCTTCGCCAGGGACAAGATATTCGTGTCAGCCAACAATGTCGACTTTCATATGGCATCCACCCCTTCAAGGATGAGGTATTATGTGATGTTTCCCCACTGGATGTTTTTTATGTTCTCTTGGGCCAACCATATATGTGGAAGAGCCATGTTGTTTATGAGTCTCGACCCCGCAGTGTCATTGTTTCTCTAGGGGGTCATCTCTGCAAAATACCAAAGGTAGTTCTTACTACTATTCCACCTAAACAGTGTCGCAAGGTAGTGTATCACACTACAAAATTTAGTTTCTTGACAATCTGTTCAAAAGGTGAACAAAAGGATACTGCAACCACTACATCCTCGGCCCAAGCACCTTATATCCAACAGAAGCAGGTCGACAAGATTGCAACAAAGTGTAAAGATTCCTTTTTCACACAGGAATCTCATGTATTTAGACTAGTTAAGAATTTCCAACCCTTCCAACCACATGTTCTTGACAACCTTCAACAAGCTAAGAAACGCAACTTCTCCAACAAGGCAAGCAGCTAATCAAGATGTAGATTCAACAAATGTTTTTCCCACTCCCATGGGCACTCAACGCAATGGAGACCATTGTTTCCTAAGGAGGGAGGATTGATCCAGGTGGATATTGGTGGCCACCCACCTTTTCCAACTGGCTCAAAACAGTTTTCTGACAATTTTGGTAATTTACTACTTTTAGCAGTTTTTATCTTCCAGAACCATTTTGAGGGCCTAAATGAAGGTTTTTTGGGATCGACCTTCTCAATGTGAGTTAAAGGCTTTGATTGAGCCCACTAAATGAATCTCCTTGATAATGATTTTCCAACAAGCTATCGTGCACCCCAAACGGAGATCGTATGCCAAAGTTACGCCCTCGAAAAGTTGATACACCAAACTATCGAAAATGGGGTCCACAAAAATGTTGGTTTTTCATCTTCCGGGGTTAGGGTTTTGGATTTTCTTCATGAGAAAAATGTCTTCGGAGTCTCATTGTAAAATCATATTCTTGCGAATGTGAGTAGTCGCCACATCTCTTCTCAAAGATACGCTGCCACCATTCTAACGAGTTTTTCACTTTGTATTTTTATAGTCTCTGTACATTTAATTCATTAATATAAATCATGTATTACTATATATATGTGACTCTTTTTATATCTCCAATATATCTTTGTTATATTTTTGTCTCTTGCAATATCTCTGAATATTTTTGTGTTATATCTCCGCTCTCATTTCGTGCCGAAAATAATCTGGATCAGTGGTATCAGAGCAGGCTACTCTTGTTCGTTTTTCAGTGCATGTCCCTGACGAGGTCCAAGTATAGCAAGTTGGGTCTTGAGCTTGTCTCTCTTGAGGACAATCCCTCTCGCACACCCAAGAAACCCTCAATGGCGGAAGAAAATAAAAATGACAGACCAGATGATTCTATCAATTTGTTGCCTGAGCAAGCTCTCACGCGACAGAGGGATGAAATGATGGAGAATGTTTCCCACATCCTTCAACCCCTGTCGATAGCATCAGTCATATGTTCATCAAGTGGCCACTTTGGAGGAACCTCGCCTTTCAAGGTACAAGCTAATTTTGATATTCCTATATTTGAAGGACAGATAGATGCAAAAGCCCTAGACAAATGGTTAAATTTGCTAGAATTTTATTTCTCTGTTCACAATTTTTTCAATAGAGAAAAGATCACCTTCACACTCCTTAAAGTTCTCCCCCATGTCAAACATTGGTGAGAAACTTACTAGGAGCAGATTTCCATAGAGGATTCTGGAATATATGGGCTCGAGCCCACTTGGGATTTTTTTGTGGATGCGGTAAAGGAACAGTATTACCATGTTGGAAACTATGAGGACCAATACATGAGATGGACCACACTGTGGAAAAAGAGGGGCCAAGAAGTTCCAGAGTTCACCAATACCTTCCATACCTTGCGCACCAAGCTGGGTATCAAGGACTTTGAACAACATTTGGTTCTAAAATACCATGGGGCTCTACATAGATACATCCAAACTGAAATGGATTTTCTAGACATCTCATCACTCGGTTCTGCTTATCGATATGTTGTTAAAATCGAGCATAATTTTAAGCACCAGAACAAGTGGGAGTTCGGATCTGCAAATCCACAACAACCAAATTATGAGAAAGACGACCCTAACAAACAGCTTCCTAAAAACCATTCTAATCCACAAGAAAGGAAGGGTCACGGGAAGACAAAGAGGAACACCGGAAAATGGTGTGATTTCCACAAAAGCCTCTGGCACAACACTGATGAATGTCATTCAAAATAGTCAATGGTGGTCGAGATCAAAGACAAGGAACCGAACCCTGATTCGAAATCTATTTCTGAAAATGCTGGTAAAAGACAGATCATCGACGCATACCCCACTGCTATTGTCGCGACCGCAACAATTCAACCAGAAGAACCAACAGATCTAGAAGAGGTGGAGCGCCTTTTTCATTCATAGATGTGGGTGAAGGGGACCCCGCTCCATTTTATTATTGATAGCAGAAGTCAAAAGAACCTTAGCTTAGGAGAGGTCGTCAAACAATTGGGATAATCGACAACACCACACCCATAGCCATACAACATCAGGTGGCTTCACCAGGGATGATATCTCTATGTCAGAAAACAATGTCGATTGTCATACGGCATCCAGACCTTCAAAGATGAGGTATTATGTGATGTTTCCCCACTGTATGTTTGTGATGTTCTCTTGGGCCAACCATATATGTGGAAGCGCCATGTTGTTTATGAGTCTCTACCCCACAGTGTCATGGTTTCTCTGAGGGGTCATATCTACATAATACCAGAGGTAGTTCCGACTATTGTTCGACCTAAATAGTATCACAAGGTAGTATCTCATACTACAAAATTCAGCTTCTTCACAATTTATTTAAAAGGTGAACAAAAGGATACTGCAACCACTACAGCCTCGGCCCAACCACCTTCTATCCAACAGAAGCAAGTCAACAATATTGTAGCAAAGTGTAAAGATTCCTTTTGCACATAGGAATCTCATGTAGCTAGACTGGTTATAAAGGTCCAACCCTTCCATCCACATGTTCTTGACAACCTTCAACAAGCTAAGCAACACAACTTCTCCAACAAGGAAAGCAGCTCATCAAGATGCATATTTGGCAAACGCTTTTCCCTCTCCCCTAGGCACTCAAAGAAATGGAGACCATTGCTTCCTAAGGAGGGAGGATTTATTTAGGTGGATATCGGTGGCCACCCACCTTTTCCAGCTGGAACAATACAGTTTTCTGACAATTTTGGTAATTTAATATTTTTAGCAGTTTTTAACTTCTGGGGCCATTTTGAGGGCCTAAATGAAGGTTTTTTGGGATCAAGCTTCTCGATGAAAGTCAAATGCCCTGATTGATCCCCCTAATTGAATCTCCTCGAAGATACCTTTCCAATGCGCTATCGTGCACCCCAAATGGAGATCGTGTGCCAAAGTTATGCCCCCAGAAAGTTGATACACCAAACTACCCAAAACGAGGTCCACAAAACTGTTGGTTTTTCATCTTCTGGGGTTAGGGTTTTGGATTTTATTTATGATAAAAAGGACTTTGGAGTCTCATTGTAAAACCATCTTCTTGCGAATGTGAGTAGTCGTCACATATCTTCTCAGAGATAAGCTGCCACCATTCTAGCGAGTCTCTCACTCTGTATTTTTACAATCTTTGTACATTTATTTCATTAATAGAAATCATGTATTACTGTATATCTGTGAGTCTTTTTATATATTTGATTGTTACACATCAAAATTACTCACTTCAATAGTGTTGCATTTTGTCCATAAGTGTCACAAGTGTCACAAATATCATACTGCCATCTTGCTTATGTCGTGTCTCGAACGACATCACAAGGACACTTGAGACACCCTCAAAGACTGGTTTAAGAAGGAGAAATCATCTGATGAAGAGTACAAAGAATTTGCCATGAAGAGAACTACTTAAAAATCAATTTTGAAGGCCAGCGCTCCCCTACCCACTATCAGGGAGTGCCAGCACTCCCTACCCCTCTTTGGGGGAGAATTCCAGCACTCTGTGCACCCTTCTGGGGTAGCACTTGGCTTGTTTAGGGAAATTTTGGGCATCTCTCCCCTACCCATTGTCAGGGAGTGCCAGCGCTCCCTACCCTTATTTGGGGGAGCATTGCAACACTCTGTGTCCCCTTCTGAGGGAGCGTTGGGATGTTTGAGGGGAATCTTTGACTGTTGAAGAAAATCAGGGGAAAATCCCCCTCATCTCTAGAGTTTGTTGGATTTGAATCTGAGGTCAAGGATGGATCTTAGGGAGGATCCACAACTGATGGAGAAATATCCTTAACCTATCCCAAGAATATCTAAGGTGGTTGGGCCTCTCCAAGCTTATATAAGGAGGCCTTCTCATGGTGAAAAGCACAGGGCAGTTTAGAGGCATCAAACTTATGATCTCATAAGGGAGATTTATCAGTGAAAGTTACAGTCATTTTGATTGTGGAACTTTTGAGCAAGGGTCTGGACAAAGAGAGCTTGGTGAAGTTGTTGCATCTACATCTATGGTTGTAAGCACTTTGCTTTGTTTTCATTAATATAAATATGTGCTTGGCCTGTTTTCTTTAAGTTTGTGTATGTTTCATGAACTTGTTTCTTTTGATAGATCTATTATGAAGCTAATCATGGTAGAGTAGGAAGTATATTTCGTTGTTGTTGCTCATTATATTGCAGGACCTTCTAAAGAACTTGGAGATCAAGATCACCCTGGATCGAGCAAGGACAAACATCTTAAAGGTATTTACCTTTATTTCTTCTTCTTCCTTGAATAGTTTAGCTTCATGAAAAGGAATGTCAGTGTCCACATTAGCACCTTTTTGTCTTGGTTATAGGGGTCTAGTATCCAAGAGGAAATCCACTTGTCCTCAGGGGGATTTTCCTGTAACAGAAATTGGCGACTCCACTGGGGAAGGAATCCTATTTTTCTTTTCTTGGTTTGTCCCTTCACTTTTCCCACCTTTCATATCACTTTTACTATTTGTTCATCATCCATTAGCCTTCTCCTACCTTCACTAGCAATTTCACCAATTTTTGTGCATTCTGGGTGAGCTTTTCTTCTTTTTTTGACTGTTTTTTGAATTTCTAGGTGGCTCAACTCTCCCTTGTAGGTCATACTAGAGCGCCAGCACTCCCCTACAGTGTCTTAGGCAGTGTTACAACACTCTATGCACCCTTCTGGGGAAGCGCTAATCTCTTTTTTGAGAGTTTTTGCCTTCTTCTGCTCAGTCTTTTGCAGCCTTTTGTAGAGATCTTTACCTAGAGTTTGTCATTGGTTTGTGAAGCTGTTTGGATTGGTTTTTGATGGTTTTTTATTCTTATAACTCCCTATTGTTTTTCTTGGAGCTTGAAACCTTTTTTAGAAATGTGAAATTGTCTTTTCTAGTTGTTTTTTGACAAGACAATTTTGAGTGATTTATCTTTCTCCCTATCATTTCTTGGATTCTTATCTGCATTTTATTGTATTCCTTGAATCATTTATTGGTTGTAGAATCCTTGATGGTTTTCTTTCTTGTTAGAACAAGTATCTACTTTTTTTCTTTCATACCTCACTTCCTTGAGTGCACGCTTTGTTTGTAGTCCTTTTGCTTCATGTCTTTTGCATCTGCATAGGACTCTTTCTCCTAATTGAAAGTAGTGGAGCATTGAAGGTTTTGTATTTAATTTCTGTATAGTTCATAATAAAACAAAGAAGATAAATGCATTTTTTCTTTTGGGCAGTGAAACTAGCTTGCATTTGAAGTAGCAAAATTGCATGGTTTTTGGCTTTTTTGGGACATTGTGCATCTGTAATGATGAATGTTTTCTCCTTATTGTAACATAGCTTTCATCGAAATGAAAAGATTGCATCTTCATATCTTTGCATAAATTTCGAGTCAGTCAAAACACCATATTGTCCACGCCATTTTCCTTTTGAGTAACAATGGCCTTAAAAATAAAGCGCTAAACTAAAAATTGATTAGACATTTTTATATTTTCTGGTAGCAAACCTACATCAGATTAGTTGTAGGGCTTTGGAATAGGTGTAAAAGATAACTTCCCAAAGCTAAAAAAAAAACATAGAATATTGTGTTAGGGAGCAGTGAAATCTAATTGCTACATTTTGTCCGGGGAAGTTCTTCTCATACAAGGGTCAAACATGAGGTCGCATTTAGACTAGCAGAGTTACTCACCCTGCTTTGTTGGTCTTGGTGTAGAGATTGTGTGTATTATGGGGGTCGCTTGAAGATATACCCACAATGATGAGTGGAAGCCTTTCAAGTTGATTTTGGGCCAAATACCATGCCCTTGCACGTGGATCGGACTGTCGACTGTTTCCCCAGGCATCATTGGTGTAGTTGGTAACCTTAGTGGACTATCTCTTTAGGGTCTTTACACAAGGTGATTGTGAAGGGGCAAGTCTTCACAGTACCTGAAATCGAAGTTGGCCAAACTCACTCAGGATCCTTGGAGGGTATACCCATGTTTATGTGTGGGAGCTTGCACCAAGGCGTAAGTCCGTTAAGCAGGTTGTCAACGTAACTTTTCCACCTGCTCTATCTCAGCCCCTTCTTACTTTGTTCTCGCGATGTTGGATTTCATCACCAACTAGTGTGCTCATTGTGAGAAGGTTTTGTTTGTTTGCTTGTTTACTATATTTTTAGCGTGTACTGTTTGTTCTCCCTGGCAAAATCTAGGTTGGATCTTTATTTTTTATGGCGTCAATTCCCGAAATGACCAATGAAGGAAACCCTTTTCCAGGGGAAACCTTTGTTTTTCCTTCTTACGGAAACATTGGTCCTCCTCACATCGCTACTTTGAGCCTTCCAGGTCTCACAATTGGGTTACCGGTATGGTTGTTTTCCACTCCAGTGATCTCAAATGCAAGTGCTTCAGATGTAAGCATACCACCCACACATCAACCTCATGTCGACCTTTCTCCTTCTTCACTCGTCAGGTCTCCTTCCATTTCTCCTCCTTCACCTAGTGAAAGCTCTAAAGCGAGTATCCAAGTTGATAATAATAAGAAGAAGAACCAGAAAGGGACCAAGCCTCCAACTACATCAAATGTTGGATCCAAGCAACCAGCTACTGTTAATAGTATTGAGAATGTTGATGAGGTCGATAAGACTACAATGAAGAATCTGAAACCTAAATTCCCTTGCAGTCTTTGTAAGGGTGACCACTTTCTGAGGGATTTCCCTGGTATTCCCAAGGTCTTATAAATGTGGTCATCCATGTCATCGGCCCCCGATGTACATGTTGGTGATGCCCCGTCAACTAGTGGCATTAAGGTTGGTAAGAAGAAGACAATTTTCAAATTTCCTTGTATGTTATGCGAAGGTGATCATTATTCTCACCTTTGTCCTCGTATGGACGAGGCTTCTTCTCTTTGGGTAAAGCTTCAACTCCCAACTCATTATCGTAAGATTTCCCCCAACCCATCGTTAGTTGTTGGAATGGTCAATCTGGTTCCATCCTCGGTCAGTTCGGTTGATCAAGTGGTCAATCTAGTTTCATCCTTGGTTGAACCACTAACCAAAGTAGTTGATCCATTTTCATCATCGATCAACCCCACTTTTCATCTGAAAAGTGAAACCCAAGTGAATGATACAGTCCCTTCATTGGTCAATCCCACCCTTCATCTGAAGAGTGTTAACGTGGTCAATCCCACTCCTCCTCTGACGAGTACCAAAGTGGTTACTCTAGTCCCTTCATCGGTTAGTCTGGTTGATCATGTAGTCAATTTGGTCACGTCCTTAGTTGAACTAGTTGAAAAAATGGTTGATCCAATCCCATCTTCGGTCGATCTCAGTCTCCCGTTAGAGAGTGCAACCCAAGCGGTCAATCATTTTCCACCTATTGACCCCATTCTCCCCTTGGATAATGAAACCCAAGTGATCGATTTGATGTCGTTGTCGATCGATCCTACTCTCTCGCTAGAGAGTAAACTCGATTATGCCCAGGTTTTTCTCGTTGATACAGAATCTACCATGCTGGGGGGCATTCCTCCTTCTCTCGCGAAACCCCCTCCAAGTAATGAGGCCATCCTTTTTTATTGGGGTGTGCTAATTGGACCTCATCTTCCCTCTCACATTCCTTTCAATATTACAGTACAGGTTTATGGTCAGGACGTTCCTCATGCACTGATGGATGAAGGTTCATCCATTAGTATTTTTTCCTCTATTGCTTGAAAAGCTTTGGGTTATCCTCGGCTTGTGTCAGTTACCCAGCCTCTGTTCGCTTTTAACAGAAGAACTAGTCACCCTTTAGGGATCCTTCCCCAGTTTTCTGTAACTTTGGGAGGGAAAATATTCTTTATTGACGTTATGGTAGTCGAGGACCCCTTGGATTTCGATTTACTCCTTGGGCGAGATTATGTCTATGCCATGAAAGTTATTGTGTCCACTCTTTTTTGTTTGATATATTTCCCGCACGATGGAATAATGGTGACTATTGATCAACTTTTGTGCATTGGTCCTGACTTGATTACCAACCCAATGACCTCCCTAAATGGTTCTTATATGCAGTCAGCATCACCCCTGCCACAGGTCAATTATGTGGCATTGTCTCCCATGAATTCAACTTTTGATGACTTAGATCTGGTAGTTGACATGGTGATCTCTTTGGTAGGGCTATTGGAGCCTAATCTCCTTACCCCTGACGAGACCCTTGACATGTGTTCCTTCTGTATCATTCTTCTTCCATCCAATGAAGATCTCTTGGAATCCATGACCAAGTTTTGTCCCTTGACATGGTGTCCTTACAGAGAGTTATCCTCTTGGAAACCATGATCAAGAAGAAGTCACGAGCATGGTTTCTCTTCTCTATGGAAAGCTTATTAAAAAATGAAACAGAGGTCTTGAGCATAGTTTTCCTTTCTGTAGCAAGCTCATTAAAAATGAAACAGAAATATGGGGATTGAACCCAGAGCCTTGAGCATAGTTTTCCTCTCTATAACAAGCTCATTAAAAAATGAAACAGAAGTCATGAGCATGGTTTTCCTCTCTGTGGAAATCTCATTAAAAAATGAAACAGAGGCCTTGAGCATAATTTTTTTTTCTCTCTATAGCAAGCTCGTTAAAAAATGAAACAGAGATCTGGGGATTGAACCCGGAGCCATGAGCATAGTTATTTTCTTGTGTAAAGATCATTAAAAAAATGAAACGGTCACCTCTCCTACCAAGTCGATTCTTTCGTTAGGTCTCATATTTGATACTTCATCTCATCCACCTGTATCATTTTTCTCCATCTAGTACAGAAATTGGTGACAACCTCAAAGTCGGTGAATGATTTGAAGCTTAAGGGGCATGTCTCCAGCCTTTGATGATCATTCTGGAGTTAAGCCACTAGCTTTCAAGATGGGGGCGAAGTACTGAGCTTAGACTTTAATCTTTCTCATGCTCATAAAAAACATGAGAATGCAACCGAGTAGACTTTTATCACTTTTTCAAACTCGTAAAGGTTATACGAAAAAAGGAACCCCTTGGAGTCTCCTTTAAGCTCTTTTTCAGACTCTCTAAACATGAAAAGATTGTTGAGTGATCTTGCTTCCTTTCCCACTCGTTAAAAGGTTTGAAAGGGTGTCTTTCGAGTGATAATTTATCTCTTTTTCGGCCTTGCGAGACTAACATTACGAAAAAGGACAACACTAGAGTCATCTTTAAGTTCTTTTCAGACTCCCTAAACATGAAAAATCATCGAGTTTACCTTCTCTGGACTCATTAAACAATCATACATTGAAGGGCCCATACGGGACTGAACCCTTACTTCTTCCAGTTCGTTAAACAAAGGAAGAGAGACTTACCGAAGGTGAGTTATATCGAGCATGTGTTACCCTCCTCGAGCTTGTTAAATTAAAAAGAGGTACTTGTCTATATGAATGGGGGGGGGAATTGAAGGAAGCAAGCCAAGCATTTTTTGGGAACATTAAAGGTCACTCTTATGGTCGCCCTTGAAAACAACACTTTGTCTTTGCACGCATTTTAAATCCACTGAACCTCTGCACTTAACCAATCTTCTGAGTTTTCTTACTCCTTTGGGTCACCTGACAAAATTCATCGTATCCATTGCATCATCATGTTTTGGTACATGTCATGTTTCTGTTGTTGTGCCTCGGTGTTCAAGAGAAGTATCTGCCCTGAGAGTCAACCATCACAAATTTCCTGTTTCAATACATGTGTCATCCCATGTTCATTTGATCCACCAATTTACATCTTTGTGTCTATTTTGTGTCATTGATGGGGGATACATCAAGGCCCTCTTGCGACAAGTCTATTCTTGTCGACTTCAACACATTATCTGGGAACTAGACTTAGAATCCAGTTAGTACCTTGGGACCTACATGCCTCAATGGAAGGCCTCCTTGCTTTCGACAGTGGGTTACATCATTGACCCCTGATCGTATGATTCCACGGATGTTCGACTTCAGCACATTTTTTCACATTCACTAGAATGTACTAGGGTACCTTGGGAATTATTGACATCAATGGTGATTTCCTTCACGCTTGTTAACTGTTTACCTCATCGACCAGTAATCAAGTGGTTTCTGCCATGTTTGACATCAAAACATCTATTCACATGGTTAGACTTGTACTGCATCGGGATCAGTAAGAAGACCCTGGGTTGAGTGATCACTCTAATATATATACTTTGCTTAGGTTACGATGGAGTTTCTCTTGAATATTGACACGTATATTGTCATATAGATCCACTTTGTATTGGTTTGTGGCTATGTCTTGTTGTCTCGTAGATCCACTGTGTATTTTTCGTGGCTACAATCAGTTCATATCATGGAAGTATATAACCACATTGTATCTTGGGTGGCTATACCTTTTTGTTAATACAATTATGGATCCACAATGTATTTTATGGTGGCCATACCTTGCAAGTCTTTATCACCAAAGCATAGGTATGCCTTCCTTGGGTTTGAAACATCTCATTATATTTGTTTGATGGTTGTGTGTAGCTTCTGCTAGGTTCTCCGAGTCCATACCCTTTCTCAAAAAAGTCTACAAAGTATTTTATTCATCACGTCTTCTAGCTTCTCACTTTGGGGGGAAATCTATTACACATCAAAATTACTCACTTCAATAGTGTTGCAAGTGTCGCATTTTTTCCATAAGTGTCTCAAGTGTCACAAACATCATACTACCATCTTTCTTATGTTGTGTCTCAAACGACATCACAAGGACACTTGAGACACCCTCAAAGACTGGTTAAAGAAGGAGAAATCATCTGATGAAGAGTACAAAGCATTTTCCATGAAGAAAACTACTTAAAAATTAATTTTGAAGGCCAACGCTCCCCTACCCACTATCAGAGAGTGTCAGCGCTCCCTACCCCTCTTTGTGGGAGCGTTGGGCTTGTTTAAGGAAATTTTGGGCAGCACTCCCCTACCCATTGTCAGGGAGTGTCAGCACTCCCTACCCTTCTTTGGGGGAGCGTTTCAACACTCTATGTCCTCTTTTGAGGGAGCGCTAGGTTGTTTGAGGGAATCTTTGACTGTTGAGGAAAATCAGGGAAAAATCCCCCTCATATTTGGAGTTTGTTGGATTCAAATCTGAGGTCAAGGCTGGATCTTAGGGAGGATCCACAAATGATGGAGAAATATCTACAACCTATCCCAAGAATCTCTAAGGTGGTTGGGCCTCTCCAAGCTTATATAAGGAGGCATTCTCATGGTGAAAAGTACAGGGCAGTTTAGAGGCATCAAACTTATGATCTCATAAGGGAGATTTATCAGAGAAAGTTACAGTCATTTTGATCGTGGAACTTTTGAGCAAGGGTCTGGACAAAGAGAGCTTGGTGAAGTTGTTGCATCTACATCTATGGTTGTAAGCACTTTGCTTTGTTTTCATTAATACAAATATGTGCTTGGCCTGTTTCCTTTAAGTTTGTGTATGTTTCATGAACTTGTTTCTTTTGATAGATCTATTATGAAGCTAATCATGGTAGAGTAGGAAGTATGTTTCGTTGTTGCTGCTCATTGTATTGCAA
>WSFP011433296.1:0-21386 GCA_009831015.1 Picea engelmannii
AAAACTCTATACAAAAATTGTAAATGGAGACTTCTTGTTTTAACAGGATTCTAATGAGTTTGCATCAAAAAGAACTCTGAAACTCTAAAAAAATTATGTGAATGAACTCTTTGAGGAAACAAGAGCCCTCTCCCAATATAGTATCTAGTCCAAACCTTAATCCAATAAACAGGCAAAATAAACATTGTAAGATCCATGAGCCAAGGCAAAAAGAAACAAGACTTGATGAAGATCCTTGTCTGGTCAAATGTGCTCTATAAATGGCTGGTGGTAATGCTCAAAACTATGTCCATCCTTGAACTCTAAAATGTGCCACTGCCTATGAGCCATGAAAGAACCTTCTTTAGATAAGGAGTCTACCTTGACGTTCCTTTCCCTGTAGACATGTTGGAAGGACAAATTTGTGAATATATTTGTAATTGTAAAGACTTCATCCAGAATAGGAGAGGGGATAATATTACGACACTGTAGGTATTTCCACATCCAGTTGATGACCAACATTGAGTCACCAAAAATTTGTAGGTTTGAGATCTCCTTTTCCCTAACAAAGGTGAGCAGAAGATTTAGAGCCAATAGTTCTGCAAAATTATTTGATCCTTGGCCCAAGCCCCACTTTAAATTGAAAACATGTGAAGGGGTCAAGAAAAGGACTCCCCCACTCCCACAACGGTCTCCATTTTCTTGGGAAGCACCATCAAAAAAATCCCATGGATGGGAAAAATCTATCTGTTCCACCACCACCTGCCTAGGAGGAGGAGCACCCTTTCCTTAAGGGAAATGTGCAAGGATTGCAATACTTTGGGCATCAATTATGTTAGGAAGGGAAACCTTATCCTTAAATATAGAGGCATTGTAAGCAATCCATATGCCCCAGAGAATAAGAAGGGGAAGTTCCTTGATATTTTTATATATGTGGTCATGTAGCCATGTTTTCCAGGCCTCTTCAATGGATGGCCCAAACCAGTTGCAAGAGAGACCCAAGGAAGAAGAGACAACTCTCCAGGTTGATATTAATTTTAAATTACATATAATATATAATAATTAAAAATATATAATCAAAAATTGAATTAAACATGTAGATCATAACAATTTTTTATCCCTTATCCCCTATCTTTGTCCCCTCTTTTTATTTGTGGGTAAGAAATTTTACAGCTCCTAATAGCTAATTGGATATAAAATTTACGACTCCTAATAGCTAATTGAATTATCAGTATCAATTACAACAACAATCAACAACATGTAACATAGGATATAAAAAAATGACATAAAACTTAAATACACGTAATTAACCCATTTAAGAAAATTATTTAAAGAGAATAATTCATACAAATTAAAATATTTAATAATCTAAATTTTTTTATGTTTTTGTACATGTTTCTTGGTTAAGCTTGGCATTCATGCATCCTTATGGTATAGTAAAAAAATGTTGAGTTAGAGATTTTGAGACTTGTATTAATTATGGGAATATAAAAAAATATGACCAAATTACAATTTACTTTTAAGATTAATATAATTTACTTTCAACTTGCCCAAAATTTAATTAATAACATAAGACATATCTTTACCCATTTTTATAACTTATTTACTTTTCAAGACCTCTTAACTACAAAAACATGATAAACCTGGTATTTTCATTTTCAACATGTTCAAATATAAAAATGACAACATAATAACTTAATTAGAACTATTGTAATTTAACTTATTTAAATCTATCCTTTGTACTATATACAATTAATACATCAAAACATTTATAAGCAGCTTTGTTGTTAATTTCACTTGTTTTAGACATGAGTACTTTATTTTAGATATATTCAAAAATAAAGAACTTAATTACGAGTACTTTACTTTATGGAAAAAATTATATAACATGATCTAACATCAACATCAACCTATAAGTTAGGCACATAAACATGAAAAAAAAATGATATATATATATATATATATATGAGCAAGTCAAATAACTGTTATAATGTACATATATGGTCAACAACACAAATAACTACTATAAATACATATCTATTTGTAGCCTCTGATGAGAAGCATGTTGTGGAGCAATAGATGATGCGCCTTGCTCATCTGAGTGAGTTGAAGAAGGAGGAGGAGGTATTGAAGAAGAAGTGTCATCGCCACCCTGATCAACATCACCACCCGGAGGAGGAGGAGGAGGTATTGAAGAAGAAGTGTCATCACCGACCTGATCAACATCACCACCGGGAGGAGGAGGAGGAGTAGGTACTGAAGAAAAAGCACCATGATCAGCACCTTGATCAACATCACCACGTGGAGGAGGAGGAGGAGGAGGTACTAACGCAAAAGAATCATGATCACCACCTTGATCAACATCACCACCTGGAGGAGGAGGAGGAGGAGGTACCAAAGAAGAAGCGTCATCACCACCACCCTCATCATCATCAACACTGGAGGACGCACTATCCCTCAACCCTACAAGTAAACTCGTAGCTCCAATGATATGATGCATAAGAGACGTCATATCGCACAAAAATTCCATCCAGCGATGAAAGAGATTAGGGTCATCCCTGATGTCTCGCATCTAGAAAGAGAAGACTATTGTGCCAACCAAAACCGTAGTCAGTCTGTCACACACCTCCATCCTATATCTGAGATAGGGCCTATGCTACATGTCAGGTGGTATATGTAGCTGAGGACCCTAACCCGCCATAGCCTCAACCATATCTGCATCTGCATCAGGTGGCGAGGGAGGAGGCATGTCCCCAATGAATGTGCCAACATCTGTAAAATATAACACAAGTTAATAATTAGTCGACAATTTCACTAAACAATTTAATAAAATACATTAAAGAACATGCTAGAATAAATTTTATTCGAATTAAATAAGACAATAAAATGAAAGTACAAGATTAATTTAAATCTTACCTCGATGATCGGGTGGCTCATCCGCTATGAAGAGGATGTTGGGACATCCTCGCCAATCCATGCCCACATAAGGGAATGACACCATCACAAACACGTGATCTGCCTCACTGGCTAATAACTGAAGTGCCTCCCTGGAAATCCTAGCTGTAAAATCGGGCATGCCCCTATTGAGCATCATCTCACACCACATGTGCATCCTCAACTTGGTCATTGGCCTAGGAGGCCGATAGACAAAAGTAGGCCTCGTCTCTGGAAACTTCTCAAAAAACAAACAAAATAACTATGAAGCAAATGGGAAGTTCACATTCCCATCTATCATAGCACGACATCTATCCAGTGCTATACAAAACTTCCTTAAGAAAATGGCAGACCACCTAATAAGTCATGGCCTTTGTATAAAATAATCATTATAATATAAAAGTGCACAACTAATGTGCTGACCATCACCAGTAAAGTGTGAAATGTTTGACAGTAACAGTGAGAGGCACCTAACATCCTCTACACCGAACGAGGTGATCCATAATTGTCCACCAGCCACTTGAAAATCACCAGGAGAAGGTATATCGTGCACAATATACCTATATGAGAGTAGGAAAGTTGAATCTCAGCTGCAACACCCACTGGGACATCAGGAAACTGGGGAAAATCCTCCCCTCTCCTAGATATCCCAGTGATAAATAAATATCCTCCTCAGTGGGATGGTACCACTAATGAGGACCGACTCTAAATGCATGTTGATGGGCATCCCATCGACATATCAATTGTGCAAGAAAGGAGGAATTCCCCTTCAGGGATGTAGCCTCCTCGTAGTACTTGAAGAGGCCTACATTCCTCAAGAGGAGTTGCGTAGCTGCAGTAATAGGTCAAGGGTACAAATCCCTCTCCCTCTCTCTGGCCTCCCACTCCCAAACCATATTGTACTGGTCCACTCTCTGTTGTTTCTCCTACATGCAATAACATCTCTGCATAATTAAGATATAAATTACATCAACATCATACATAAATACATAACTTTTTTTCAGTAAATGAGAAATTTATTTCAAAATATGAAAACACAATTTTTTTTCAAAAAAACAAAAAATTAACCTTCAGTGCACCGACAAAATAGTAAAGAACCACCCATGGTGCACACGCATATCTTATGCACTTCATGCACAATGTAATTTATTTTAGGGGGTGCATAGTAATTATCAATGCACCGATGTGCCTCATTGTATACAACACACCGCGAAAGCACAATTCCTCTTTAAAGCGGTGTGTCTAGATACGACGACACCCCGGTGCACTCCATTCATCATGACGCACCGCTTAAAATATACACTCATTTTAAACGGTGCACTATATCCTTGTTTGCACACTGGTCTGTTTTGTATAATCCACGCACCGATCGAAAAACAAAATAATGTCCATGATACATAGTTTATTGTGTACGGATCGATGCGTTCACTATAAAAGACGCACCGATTGAACAACTATCTATTTTCAATGGCACCTATATTATTATGAACACATCCTTGTGTTCACTATAAACAATGCACCATTTAATGGAAACTATATATTTTTTACGGTGCGTCGTTTATTATGAATGCATTGGTGCGTCGTTTATGTGTATGCACCAGTGTGTTCTGTATTACAACGCACCGACGAAAATGAACTATACATTTTCAGTGCGCCATGTAAAATTTACATGGTACACCATGCGCGGTGCGAGCCGAACAACTCGAATGCACCGTGCAGAAAAAAAAAATTGAAAAATAATGAAATTTTACTCAATTTCACAATTTAATCTGGTAAAAATTCAATGTACAAAGAAATAAATAATTTTCTCGGACATTTTCTCATCGAGGAGGCATGGTTGGGATGTAGTGAAAAAAAACAAATTTGCCCACCGTATGAAAAAATTGGAATCCCATGAACTGAGCACCGAGAAGAAACAAGGCAAGCAACGAAAGCACCAATGAGAGTGTGCTTCAGTTAGGAAAAGGTGGCACCGGTGCTTGAGAGCTTCTCTGCACTGGAAATGGTAAAAATGTTTTTTTTCCACCAATTTTTTTAAAATTTTGTTCACCCATGTTATGGTGCGCTCATGTTAAGTGCACCAATATGCACCACTGCAAACAACACACCGTTATTTTTTTAAAAACCCTGCGAATGTGAACCAATTTGGAGCGCATCAGTGCACCCAATGGAAAATGACACACCATTATGCATTTTTAAAAGGAAAAACTCAAAGAATGTGCACCTTTTTATAGTGCATCGGTGCGCCCGTTTAGTGCACATCGATGCTCGCAAGATTCTTTTATATGATGCACACCGTTGTTTTTAATTTTTTTAAATAACTCTGCAATAGTGCACCATTATCTATTATCATCGATGCATTGATTTCTGGTGGCGCACCACTGTAAACAACACACTGTTATTTTTTAAGAAAACCCTGCGATGGTGCACCAGTTTGGAATGCATCGGTGCGCCCAATGGACAACGATGCATCGTTATTCATTTTTAAAAGGAAAAACGTGAAGACGTTGCACCTGCATGTTCTGCACCGGTGTACTTGTTTAGTGCGCATCGATGCTCGTGAGCTTCTTTTATATGATGTGCACCATTGTTTTCTATTTTTTTAAATAACTCTGCAACGATGCACCATTGTCTATTAGCACCGGTGCATTGATTTTTGGTGGTGCACCAGTGCAGTATAGACTTATAAATGCACTGTTAAAAAGACTTCTGCTAAAACATCCACCTGTGCACCTTCAAAGTGACCTCTGCTACAACGGATTTTTGGGATATTTTTATAGGGGCTTCCGCAAAAACCTCCGCTATAGGACCTTTTCCTCGTAGTGTTCCTTAGATGAATACATGAAGCAAGCCTTGTTTCACATTGAGGTAGTACAACATTAGATAAAAAGATGGCATAAGAAGGTCATTAGGTCTAAGGTTTTCAAAGAATCGAATTGGGCCCTTCACTATGATTCTAGATTCAAATATTTAAAGGGAAAGTTGAAAATCAAATGATTGGGACCATACTAGATAGACACATGTTATGTGAATGGTTCAATCAAGATCATCATAGTAGATGAGGAAAGGATGCCTCTTCTAGTTAATGGCTATAGGCGCTAGATATATCAAAAACCAAAAACAAGAAAGGAATTCACAACCCTAATTCAAACTCAACAATTGAATGTGTTTGAGGGAAGCGATGCCCCCAACCCATTCTAATTTATAGGGCCTATTGAAAAAATAGAGAGGAATACAATTCCTTGGTGAAAACCTCACTAAGGCACCAAGGAAAAGGATTTGATTGAAACCTTCTAGGAGGAAACCTTAGTTCTATAATAAAAATTTCCCCATACGAAAAACCTTACAGGACTCGTGGGGTAGGGTACTTGTAAAAAACAACAATGACACTAGTACCCTAAGAAAAAAAAGAAGGAAAAACATAACTCTTTGTTTCAATGCTTCTAGGTATACAGAAAAGGAAAAAAATCCAAATATAAGAGGATGATAGCTTATAGACTCTCTGCACTATACAACCCATAGTTTCTTTTAAATCCTCCAATATACAGGTCCCAGACTACATAAATCATGAGAGATGCAATCCAAGTAGTCCCTACATCATCAACAAAACAAAATAATTTATCTACAATGGACATCGAAAAAAATATATAATAACATCATTATTCATCATCACCTCTATAATAATCATTCATATCATCATTCATCATCAGCACAATCATCATCATGCACATCACCACTAGCACCATCAGCTTTAGAAACAACTCCATCTTCAAGAAAACCACAAGCATCACCATCCATATAATCAGATTCAACATCAAATCCATCTTCAAATACAACACCAACATCATCACTCAATCATCAACAACAAAATATCCAATACCATCAATAATTTCTAGCCTACAAAGACAAAGAAATATGTGATCACAACAAAACAACAAGCTCTGCAATGTTCATACTCTAGTTGATTATCAAGCAAAATGTAACTAAATTCAGCAAGCACATGCAACCACAGAATATGTCATAGTTTTTAACATAGTCACCAAGAGTACACAATCAATATGTCTTAGAAAATCAACTTGAAAGAGTTCATATTTCACAACTATATGTCTATTAGCATCTTTCTCGGCCTCCAACAAGTTCAACCTAAAAAAGATCACATTGCATATCTCTATGTATATCAACATATTTCTCAACCTCCAATAAGTTCAACCTAAAAGAGTTCAATTTCATATATCTGTATATTAGCATATCTCTAAACTTGCAACAAGATTACATCAAGGTCAACCTACAACAACAACACAATTTATAGGGTTCTCTCAAGCTCAGATTTCAAACCTCCATCACGCATTCATTCTCTAAAATGCCAAAGGCTTTAGTAGAGGAGTTCCATATCATCACTCAAATTCCAACTTACTCCATTGGAAACATGATTTTCTCACCTCCACCATCCATTATTTTTATTTATTATACATTTCTTTCACCCATCCACTTCACCTATTCCATTCATAAAACCATTCTCTTCCACTTCATACATCAACATTATACTCTTTAAAACAATTCAACACCTTATCCACCCCCATATTCCACCATATCCATCAATTCTCACCTTTACAATGTGTCAAAAACAAATCTATTCACTAAAACAAGCACCTACAGGAAGCTACAGGAAGACGGTGTTTTAAATTGCTACAGAAAAGCTTTGTGCACATTGCTACATGATTCTACAAGAAGCAATTCAATGAACATAGTGCTATAGGAAGCTATAGGAAACTAAACTACAACACTTTGTTTGCAAATTTTCACTATCTAAGTATCAAGGGAACCTTGCAACAACATTTTCCATATTTCCTACAACACATAACTCCACCATGTCTCCTCCAAATATTTCGTCAAAGTGCAATAGGATACTCTACCTCCAAAGCTCACGAGCTACAAGGAGCTACATGGAGCTACATGAAGCTACAAGAATCTCCATTTTCCACTCAAAACACTACATCCACATAACTAGAATCCATTATAAGCTCTATAATCTCATCAACAACTCCAAAGGATCGCTCCAACATCAACATTGTCTATAGAAAATGATTGCACACTTGTAGATAAACACAATGAAATCAAAGGTATGTCACAAACTCTAACTTCACTTCTTTTACTAATAGTCAAAGTGAATCCTAAGATCTTAGTCATAATCACTCCAAAACCTCCACATAGACCAACAAGGTAGGCCTCAAATATCCACTTTGGGGGGTGTATCTGTAATTGTGTCAAGACAATCAATGTTTGGAAAGATAATTATCATTGTGTGATGGTTTGTGTCAAACATCATGTCAAAATAGGATGGTGATCATAATTTGAAAAGCCATGCCTTTTGAATTATCAAAGGAAGGAACTCAAAACCACCAAAATGCATAATCTCGAGGACCAATGCTTGCATGCTAAAATGTGAAGGCATCATCCACTGCTACAAAGTTAGGTTTCCATAGCAACCATAAGTAGCTCTAGTCCATTACCACAGAGACATGTTTACAAGGTAGATTGCACAACTTTAAAATTCGGGTTTTCGAACAAGATACATATCTCTAGAGACCATAGTTGCTTAGTTGGGGTTACAAAGGGGTCAGTCAACCTCCATGATTTCTTGTGTAAAAAGTTTAGTATTGAATATATAACCTCAATTTTTTTCCCTCCATTATCATTGGAATTATGAATCTTTCTTAGTATTAAACCCCTAGGAAATCTACTCTCAGATATTTGTTGTAGAAGTTGAAACCCAACAACTTTGCTCACAGAGTTTACCATTTTCCATAATTAGAATTTTCTCTAAGTTTATTTACTATTCCCAAGAGTCTGTTATTCTCAAAGTTTTCACAAGGTGGTAACTATCCCCAAGAGTATACTTTATCATAATTTTTACATGGTGATAAGCTCCTAGTATCTCTATAAATTAATAACATTTCCAAAACTTGATCTCAAACGTACCCACTCATAGGACATTAATCCATCTTTACAATTTATCCAACCTCAAAAATCTTTGTTCTCATAAGACTATCTCAAAAAGGTGAAACCTTGTTTTAGTTTGGAAGAATAAAAACTTGATTTTTCTTCAGAGACTTGAAAACCTAAGTATTTCTACCATCATCTTCATAGGGGTGTAGACTGTAATATCCCCAAGGACGAGCCCTGTTGTAATCATGTTTATGAATTGTAAATCATATTTTGTAGGCTGGTGAGCCGAGTATTGATAAGTTGGTAGGCTTATGTGTTTATTAGGCCAGAGAGCCTAAGTATTAAGGCCATAAGCCTGTTTTTGTATATGTGTTATGCAGAACATTAATAAAAATATAAAACATCGTTGTGTGCAGACCGACCATGAAGAAAGAGTGATGAGGGACTAAGCTTCCACAGAGTGGGTAAGGGAAAAGGGGATGAAATGTTGGAAAGTCCAGCACCAGCTACGGAGCTCCGAGAATTCCTAATCCGGCTTGTTGTCGAGGCCCAGAGAGGGAGGTGAAGCACCGATGGACTATGCTTATGAAGGTGTATACTCCCGAGCAGAACAGGCATGTGGGGAATGAGAGTCTGTTAGTACTGGGCGTAAGAAGGCTTATGGGGAGAATCCTTTCAGTTTCTCTGTGCAGTTTTCTTGTAACCTCGACCTAGCCTAGGATTCCCTTGCCTTGGGTGGAGCTTAGTCCGAGCTCGGGGGTGACCCACTATTGAGCGTGATGAGCAGTGAGGTCTAAGGCTGGGAGGTTCGTGGAAGGTCTGGACGTGGTTGGTGGAGTTACTACAGTTTCAAAGATAAGTATATGCATGTGTTTAAATTCAATTTTTAAATGCATGTCTCTGATGCTCGCAATATTATCATGTATTATGTTGTGATGATGTTTACTGTTGATTGAATTATTTCTCTACGTTAGCAATAATTGTATGTTTACTCTGTTAAGCCATTTAATTTCATTTAAATGCATAATATATAAGTATGAGAATGTTTCCATGTAGTAGCATTTCCCAGCAAGGGGGTTGATGGCCGAGGGCATTACATTATGGTATCCGAGCGCCATGTTTTCAACACTGAGCCTGGATGGGTTGGATAAGTGGTGTTTAGACCCGAGGTTTTGAGAGGAAATTGTGTCTGGAGGACTAATTTCGAACCTTAGATTGTTTATGAGTGCCAAGGGGTTACATTGGTCGTGTTACGAGGCTCAAAAGAAGTTGTGGTAGAATAAAACCACAGTCGTAGATCAGCTGTAAAGGAGAATATCTGGACCGTCGAATCCAGGTCCAAACACTAAGGAGAGGGCATAGGAGAGATCAGATCTGGGCCATCATATCTGAGTGTGTGGACCAACATTCGTTGGATCCAGGAAATGTGCACAAGGTTTAAAACATTTTTTGAGTTGCACAGGAGTGTGGAAATCGTGATACGCGAAGCCCCGACATCATCATAATCGTCCATCGGAAAGGATGCATGGAGAGCGATCAGCCTTTTTCTGACTCGTGACTTAAAAAGTTCAAAGGGTGAGCCCATGAGAATTCATGGTTAGATCACAATCGTTGATCAAGGAGAGATCTGGACCGTTAATTGTTCAGGAAGGATTGCGGCATTTCGGGAATTAGAAGAACGAAGGTCGGAGGTATTTCAACTTCGTGACATATGAAATCCTGATACGTGAAATCCCGATGAGATCTGAACCGTCAGATCTTGGGGAAGTCATGACCATCATATTAGGAGCTTCAAAATGTCGGCATTTCGAGAGATCGACTGTTGGGAGAAGTGAGATGTGCGGATGCACAAACTCCCAAGGCCCAAAATCGCAAACTCTCGATGAGCCAAAGTATTAGATCGGGCTGACATCACTGGGATTGACGAGGACACAGGGGATGTGTGCCACGTGCTAGTGGGTCCCGAAGGAAAAAGTTGACGCAGTAGGGCCGGATGGCATCACCCGAGGTAACGTGGACCTTCTTAAGGTCACCACGTGTCACCACCTTGGTAGGTGATAGCTGTGTTGTGGGCCCGGGGGTGAGAAAGGTCAAAAGTTTGGAAGTCGGGAGTTGGAGAGAAAAGTGAGTGTTAGAGCCTCTAGGACCAAAACCCCGAAGTTTCGTTTAGAGAACCTTGTAGATCTAGCGCTTGGTCGCGTGGTGCTAGGGAAACAAAGGAAAAGGGTTATGGCCTGAGTGTACTACAGAGATGAGCAGAGCTCGGAAAATTCATGGAAACCGAACGTTTTCTTGAATCAAGTTGTTTTTGCATGTTGTGGAATTTGTTAAGGATTAATGACCTGACAAATAGCCACCTACGTTTGATGGAGAGCATAAGAAGGAGGAAGATGTTGAAACATGGTTGCTTGAAATGAGGAAATAATTTCCAACTGCAGAATTATTCCTCTTATACAGAAGGAAGAATTGCAATGTATCAACTGAAGGGAAAGGCATCCATGTGGTGGGATTAGCTTGTGCAGGTCCAACACCTTAGGGAGAAAGATATCACTTGGAAGGAATTTAAGAGGTATTTCGAGAATAAATGCTTGACTAAAATATACTATGATAGAAACATGAAAGAGTTCTTTGAACTCAAGTTGGGCAGCATGACCATGGATGAATATGAGCGAAGATTTTTGGAATTACTGAAGTAAGTTCCATTCATCAAGGATGAAACTATCAAGATTCAAAGGTATCTGAGTGGACTGCCACCTTCCATTGGAGACAAGATCCAGTATGATGACCCAAAAATTATGGAAGAAACGATAAGAAGAGAGAAATGCTTATATGAACAGTAGAGAGAGAAGCCTACTTTCCAGAAGGTTTGGGAAGACAAGAAGAAATTCCAGATGAATCAGAGGAAGAAGGGAAACAAACCTCCCTTTTTCAAGAACAGTACTCAAGGACAACCATCGTTTAGAGAGTCGATAATAGTTGATGTAGGGGAACAAAAGCCAAGACAAACGCCCATTTAGTGTTGGGGTTGTAAAGAGAAACACAAGTACAAAGATTGTCCCCATAAAAATAGAAAAGTGAGAGTTGCCCATAATGTTCAACAAGCTGAAATAGTGGAGGACATGGGCAGTAGAATTCCAAGGATCTACGCATCCTTGGACAACAAGTAAGTTGAATATCAGTCGCACATGATTGAAGTGGGAGGTATGATTAACAATCAACCCTTTACTATTTTAATTGATTCAGGGGCTAGCCATAGTTATATAGATCCTAGAGTGGTGGAAAGTTTGCATTTGTATAGAAGCAAACATGAAAAGTCTTGGTTAGTGCATCTGGCTACAGGAACCAAGAGGAAAGTCATTGAGTTGGTTAAGTCCTGTCCTGTGGACATGAATGGACTGAGCACAAAGGCTGAATTGAATGTTCTACCTTTAGGTTCTTATGACTGTCTAATTGGGATGGATTGGTTGGATCATCACCATGCCATATTGGACTATCGTAACAAGGCATTCACTTTCCTAGATGAGAAAGAGAATCAGAAAACAGTCCAGGGAATTCCTAGATCTATTGCTATTAGAGAAATCTCAGCAATGCAGCTGAAGAAGTGCTACAGAAAAGGCTGTCAATTATTTGCATCCCATGTGGAGGAAACACCTAAGGATAATGTGTCAAAGATCAAAGACCATGTGGTACTAAAGGATTTTGAGGATATATTTCAGGAGATACCCAAACTACCTCCGAAAAGAGATATAGACTTCTCGGTAAATTTGATGCCTGGAGCAACTCCAGTGTCAAAATCTCCCTACATAATGAGTATGCCAGAGCTGAATGAGTTGCAATTATAGCTTGAAGAGCTTCTGAAGAAGGGGTACATATGCCCAAGTGTGTCATGTTGGGGTGCCCTGGTCCTGTTCGTGAAGAAGAAGGATGGGACGCTGACATTGTGTATCGATTTCAGAAAATTGAACAAAGTAACTGTAAAGAACAAATACCCTTTATCAAGGATTGATGACCTCTTCGATCAGTTGAAGGATGCAAAGATATTTTCGAAGATAGACCTTAGTTTGGGATAGCACCAGGTAAGGATAAAATATGAAGACATCAGCAAGACCACCTTTAGAGCAAGGTATGGTTATTATGAGTTCACATTGGTGTCGTTTGGGTTGTCGAATGCACCTGTTGTTTTTATGTGCCTGATGAATGGTGTATTCAGGGACTATCTAGACAAGTTTATCATAGTCTTCCTAGATGACATTCTGGTATATTCCAAGTCGGAGGAAGAGCATGAAAAACATCTTAGGATGGTGTTGCAAGTGCTAAGAGAGCACCAGTTGTATGCCAAGTTGAGAAAATGCTCGTTTTATCAGGAGCAGATCCATTACTTGGGGCATATTATTTCGAAGGATGGGATAGTTGTATATCTTGAGAAGATTGAGGCCATTAGAGAATGGTCAGTGCCAAAGAATGTGACAGAAGTCAGATCCTTCATGGGTCTAGATGGATATTACAGAAGGTTTATCGCAGGGTTCTCGAGGATAGCTCACCCTATCACTTCCTTGCAAAGGAAGGAGAAAAAGTTTCAGTGGACAGATGATTGTGAGAAAAGCTTTCAGCAATTGAAGAAACTGTTAAACAGTGCTCCAATCTTAAGGATTGCATATCCAAACGAAGATTTCGTGGTGTGCACTAATGAGTGCAAAGAAGGACTGGGAGGAGTCCTTAGTCAGAATGGATTCGTAATCTGTTATGAATCCAGAAAGTTGAAAGAGCACGAAAGGAACTATGCAACTCATGATTTGGAGTTGGAAGCCATAGTTCACACTTTAAAGAAATGGAGGCATTACCTCATTGGAAGGAGGTTCAAACTGAGAGCAGACCATAACAGTCTAAAGTATTTGTTTGACCAGCCAACCTTGAATGCTAGGCAGAGTAGGTGGTTGGATTTTCTCTGTGAATATGATTTTGATATCAAGCATATCAAAGGGAAGGAGAATAAAGTGGTTGATGCACTCAAAAGGAGAGTACACGAATAATGTGCTACAACCATTAGCATGTGCTGAATTGATATAAAGGGAAAAATTTCAGAGGCTGCAAATATAAATTTGCAGTACAAGGATTTGGTAGGAAAGCTACAACAAGGTAACATGCCACAAAAAGTGGAGAATTATAAATTGGAAACCGATGGAACACTTCTGTACAAGAACATAATTTATGTACCTAATGTCCAGGATGTAAAACTTATGATTTTCCATGAAATGCATAATGTGCCTTATGCAGGGCACCCTAGATATCAGAAAACCGTAGCAGCATTCAAGAGCCATTACTTTTGGCCAGGTATGAAGAAAGAGATTGTTGAATACATCGCCATATGTATGGAGTGTCAGAGGGTTAAAGTTGAGCACAGGCACCCAGCAGGGTTGTTGCAACCTTTACCCATTCCTGAGTGGAAGTGGGAAGTGGTGACAATGGATTTCATCACTGGGTTGCCCAGAACCGGCAAGCAACACGATTCAATCATGGTGGTGGTGGATAATCTTACGAAAGATGCCCATTTCATTCCATTAAAGACTACTCACAAGGCAGCGAATGTTGTCGACATCTTTATGAAGGAAGTGGCACGATTGCACGGAATTCCCAAGACAATTGTGTCTGACAAAGACCTGAAATTTTCTTCAAAATTCTGGAAGGGGTTGTTCAAAGGATTTAGAAAGAATCTGAATTTTATCATAGCTTATCATCTTGAGTCTAATGGACAGACAGAGAGGGTGAACAGAGTAATAGAAGACATGCTAAGGATGTATGTGATGGACAAACCATCGAAATGGGAAGACTACCTGCACTTGGTAGAATTAGTCTACAATAATGGGCATCAAGCATCATTGAAGATGAGCCCATTTGAAGCACTTTATGTCAGAAAGTGAAATACTTCAGTAAGTTGGGATAATCCAATTGATAGGGAAGTGGTTAGGCCAGAGTTGCTCAAGGAAATGGAAGAACAAATGCTAAAAATTTGGTAGAATTTAAAGGTTTCCCAAGATAGGAAGAAAAGTTATGTTGATAGGAACAGAACCCATAGAGAGTTCAAAGTGGGTGACCATGTTTTCCTGAAATCAAAAGCCAATAGAAGTTCCCTGAAGCTGGGAAACTGTGCCAAGTTGGCAGCCAGATTTTGTGGGCCATTTGAAATCCTAGAAAGGATTGGGCCAGTTGCATATATGCTTGCATTACCTGCATCCATGAGTATACATAACGTGTTTCATGTTTCATTGATTAAGAAATATATACCTGATGTTAATCAAGTAATTGATTGGAATGTGATTCAGGAGGAGCAAGAAGGTGTCCTGCAAGTGCATCATGTGCGCATATTGGACCGGAAAAGCAAACAGCTCCGGAATCGAGCCATATGGCTTGTAAAGGTCCAGTGGACCTGGTATGGTCCTAAGGATGTGACATGGGAGCATGAGGATGATATGCGAGAAGAATACCTGCATCTTTTTGAAGATTTTGAAAAATATTGTTGATGTTGTGTGAAAGTTGCACTAAGGATAGTGCAAAACTAAGGGGAGGGGATTGTAATATCCCCAAGGACGAGCCTTGTTGTAATCATGTTTATGAATTGTAAATCATGTTTTGTAGGCTGGTGAGACGAGTATTGATAAGCTGGTAGGCTTATGTGTTTATTAGGCCAGAAGCCTGCTTTTGTATATATATTATGCAGAACATTAATAAAAATATAAAACATCGTTGCGTGCAGACCGACCACGAAGAAAGAGTGATGGGGAAGTAATCTTCCACGGAGTGGGTAAGGGAAAAGGGGTTGAAAGGTTGGAAAGAGAGGATAATTTTTTAGCCTAGGGGCTAATCTTGGGGGCTTAAGTCCTTGGGAATAATAATTTATTATTATTCCAAAAGCTATGTGACAAAGCATGTTTTTATCCTAAGTTTCTGGAAGGGGAAATGAGCACAAAAGAGAACACAGGATGATGGAGCACATGCAGCCTCATGGGTGACATGTGTCGGCCCTGGCACATGCAATTTAACCCAAATATTGAGCCATGGAGGGGGTTCATCCTCCATTCTACCGTGAGCTGTCTGAACCATGAGAGTCTGAGAGGTCCTCCGTTGTTGCGTCTGTGCTGCCAGTTTCCATATCCTCTGTCTGAAAACCGTTTGCCTCTGCTTTGGAACCTCTGTTGTTTTTACCCTCACTCAATTCTGAGAACCAAAATCGGTGAATTGTTCTGTGTCTTTTGTGGAACCCGACACTGGGGAAATTGCCTAAGCGTGTTATGTCTAGTGTCTGACCGTTGCCATTTTTGGACCTATGCCCATCTACTGTTGCGACTATCATCCTTGCGTGAATGAGTGTTGAACCATGGTTGTGGTCGTTTCCTGTTTTCCACACCTTGTTTTCTTGTTGTTGCTTTCACCCATGAGTTAGCTAAAATTTGTTGTTGTTGTCATCCTGAACTTGCAGGAATTGAGTTGAATACTAGTTGAAGAACCGGGTTGTCAGGCGTGTGGTAGAAGAGGCAAGTTGTCAGGCCTGTGAGCATCTCTCTCTAGGTGAGAGAGCTTGCTGGGAAGTGGTTTTCTCCCAGAGTGAGTCCAGCACCAGCTACGGAGCTCTGAGAATTCCTAATCTGGCCTATTGTCGAGGCCCAGAGAGGGAGGTGAAGCACCAATGGACTGTTCTTGTTAAGGTGTATACTCTCGGGTGGAAAAAGCATGTGGGGAATGAGATTCTGTTAGTAGTGGGCATAAGAAGGCTCCTGGGAAGAATCCTTTTGGTTTCTTTGTGTAGTTTTCCTGTAAACTCAGCCTAGCCTAGGATTCCCTTGCCTTGGGTGGAGCTTAGTCCTAGTTTGGGGGTGACCCACTGTTGAGCGTGATGAGCAGTGAGGTCTAAGGCTGGGAGGTTCGTGGAAGGTATGCATGTGGTTGGTGGAGTTACTACAGTTTCAAAGATAAGTATCTGCATTTGTTTAAATTCAATTTTTAAATGCATGCCTCTGATGCTCGTAATATTGTCATGTATTTCGTTGTAATGATGTTTACTGTTGATTGAATTATTTTTGTACGTTAGCAATAATTGTATGTTTACTTTGTTAAGCCATTTAATTTCATTTAAATGCATAATATATAAGTATGAGAATGTTTCTGCGTAGTAGTGTTGCCCGACAAGGGGTTTGATAGCCGGGGGCGTTACATAGACCAATTGGCAAGTGTCGTGTAAATGGAAGGAAATATGTAAAGGAGGTCTCAAGTTCGATTCTCACCCCGATTTGCTTGTGCTCCATGCTTGCGGGTTGTGTGGCGCACCTGGGGTTATAGTGGTAGTGGACGGGTATCGACCCCATGTCACGCAAGTACGAGAACCACGAGTTGCCGATTCCCCTAGTATATAAAAAAAAAAAAAAAAGTGGGACCTTATTTTTTCTATTGCCACCAATCCTTAGAGGTTTTAATGTGTTATTACTCAATAGTGATTGATTTAAACTCTCAAGTCTTGCGGTTTTTTTCTCACCGAGACTTTTCTTAGAGGTTAAGTATTGAGCCATTGTCAAAATTCTATTGTATATTACCATCTATTCCAAAATTTGGGGTATTAAAGCATACATTTTTCCCACTATCATACTATGATTTAACCAACAAAAACCAACCACATAGTCAACCCACACATCAAACTACAAGATCAGGGGTGGGTTCAATAAGAGAGAACCTGCTAAGATTTCAAGGGTATACAACAACCCTAAAGTGGTGGAAATTTTTCAACATTCCAATTGCATAGAGTATTTCAATAGGATACATGGATATGATGACAAGGTAGCTATGGAATTTGCATTAATTTTTTATAACATCAAAAACTAAGACTATATCACCCATGTGAATGATTTGGATATCCAGGTTGATGAATTTGTGATCAACAATGTCTCAAAACTCCGAATGGGGTTTTCATGGGATAAAGAGGACATGAAGCCAACTTCAATTGCTAAAAAACTATTTTCCCAAAGCTATGAGGAGCTTGAGGAGAACAAAAATGGAGTGAAAAGGGAAAGTTTTCTTAAATGCTAGGATGAGGTCGCCTATCACATCTTGAAGTATATTACATGTGAAGGTGGCTAAGCGTCTTGTATGCCTATCACTTCAAAAATTCCTTCAACAATTAAGGAACCTATTTAACTAAAGGCTTGAGGAAAACCTTAGCATTTCATATTCCCTACTACGGTCCCTAAGGGAGATGAGCACTAAGGTGAAGAAGGGAAAGGAAGAAGCCTTGGCCCACCATGAACTGATAAAGTTGATAGTTTGTGATGCCTTGGAAAGGCATCCGGTTATATTATCCTAAGAGGATTTTATCAATATGAGTAGAGAGGATTTAAAAGCCACACAAAAGGTAGTTAAAGTGCCCAAGGATTTGCTTCCCTTATGGCTTTAGTTTCCTATTGATTTACTTCTCATGTTTTCTCAGTGGTTGGATTCTTAGTTTTGCAATGTTTTAAATTTTTCTTTGATTCAATATCAGTCTTTCAAGTTTGATCCATGGGATTCTTTGAATTTGATTGATTAGAGTTCTTTTGTTGTGCTATTTGATTTGTTGTTAGTGATTTGACAATAAAAAGTGAAATTCTTGGGAATTTAAGTTTTAGATTTTGGAGCCTTCACCATTTGGCATATGCTCTTAGCCTTGTGCTTCAAATGATCTTGACAAATAAAAAAACGATAGGAATGCTTTCTTGTCTACTTGTATATTTTAGATTAAATTACCAAAATTCAATTTTCAACATTTTACTTTCAATAATTCCTTTTATTTCAATGATTTCAAACACTACATTGCATACATAACACACCTTAAAAGACTACAAGTTTAGTTCATGGCACAAAACATAATACTCTGAAATTACCCTAATCACTTAATGAAGTAAACCGCATTAGAAAAATAAACCAACATTTAGTGTAAGCTACGACCTTGGAGGTAGGATTTGTTTAATAAACACACCAAGGTAAACCAAATTTTAAAATCAAAAGTTGAAAAAATTAAAATATGATTCCTTTAGTAGCAAGTGTGGTTCCAAGAAAGCACATATAACAAAAGTTTTGAGCCATGGGTCAAGCTGTGAAAATGTGAGATACCCCCTCACAACAACCACTTGGGTGCAAACATTTTAGTGAGGACATGATGAAAATATTGAGGGATTCATTTATTCTCTTGTATGGTTATAGTCATGGAATTTGACCCATCGTCCAACTTTGTAACATCCCTAGTTTTAATCCCTGCAATTATAATGTAATTATATAAATGTGAATTAGGTTGGTGAGCCAAGATGGTTGGGGCAAAGAGCCCATATTGATTAATATGGTTGGGGGGGATAAATTTTATATTATGAGCATTGAATTAATTAATAAAAAAGTGGTGATCACTGGCTACTATACGAGAGGTATGAAAATGATGGGGTCCTATGATTCCACAAGAGAGAGGGGTGCAAGGAGGATTCTGTAACATTCCTGAAATTATTATCCTTGTGTAAACCTGTTATTTTGTTGTTGAGTGTTCCCAAGGCCAATAATTAAACTCATGTAAGAGCATGGGTGTGAGTGGTCACATCCCATAGTTATTAGAGAGCACAGAATGAAGTACAATCATCTTTGGGAAGAGTAAGAGTCAAGCAAGAAAGGGAGAAGAAGGAAATTTGTATGGAAATAGAGACAATTTTTACATGTAGATTTTGGGCAACAAAAGGAGAGATGAGTGCTGGAAAGAGAACCACCCATGATATTCTTGAAGGAAGCCATTGTTTGGCAATGTGTTATGTTGTAAATGAGGCCTATGTGCATGTAAAATGGGTTATAAGACTATAGTGTGTTTCCTGTTGAGAAAATGGCTCAAGAGCCTTGTGAAGGTTGTTGTGAACACTCTTGAAATAGTTGAGAGTTTCTAAAGTCCCCAGCTAAGATATTCTTGGCCAACTAAGTGCACTAGAAGCCCTGATAGATGAATGGTAAAACCTAAGGGACTATAAGCAGTGAAGGGGGTACATTCCTTGGGCTGTGCAGGTTGTGGGGAAGAGAGAGTTGGTGGATTGGAACTATTGTAGGAGTAGAGCCTAGGTTTGGGTTGTTGAGTGTGGAGAGGGGAAAACCAGGGGGAAGATATCCTTGTGGACTCATAGCCTCATCTCAGGGGTGGCCTGCTATTGAGATTTGGAGCAGCAGTGCCTATGGCTGGGAGGTCCATCCTTTGTATGCAGCCAATTGGTTATATTTATAAACAAAAAAGTTCTCTATTGTTTATTATGATTATTTTGTTGTGTACATGAATATTTGAATGATGTGTGTGTTTTCTTTATGGTCTTTTGGATGCATTCAAGGTTTTATAAATGTTTTTATATGCATAAGTAAATCAACAGGTTATTTTGTTGTGATTTTTATGGGTCTGTTGCCCCTTGGTTTTCATTTATATGCATGAGGAATTTTTAAATTCATATTTAGCAGGCCAATTCATTTTCCGCAGTGATGAGACTCAGCATGTGTGTTGGGTATGTTATAGACTCAAACATGTGCATTTGACCAACAACTATCCCCCATGACCATTTCTTATGAATACATAGTTTAGTGTCCAATTCTTAGTGTATTAAGTTGACCTCCTTTCTTAGTAAACTTCCACTGAGTAGTTAATTAATTTATTCATGGACCTTTGCAATCAACCTTTCACATGTTGGTTTTAATTCATCCTAGGCTACGAAGTTGAACTTCTCCTTTGGTAGCTAATTGGTTTCTTTAGTCTAGTTTAAGTAGTTATTCTTCTTTGATGGACCTAATCTATTTAGTTGACCATAGGTTTGCACCCTTTAGTTTGTACCTAATCACTTTCCTTTATAGACTTTAATCCCTTCCAAATTGACATATTTTAGCACCTTACATTAGTCTAGATTGGACGATATTTCAAGAAATTGCAACCTAGAGAACCATCAACAAGGGAATCCTTTTGTTTTTCCTTCACTTGGAAATGTTGGTGAACCCATCATGCCTACCATCTAACATGACTTTAAGTCTTCTTGTTTGGATTCTTTCTACATCAAGCCAATCCAATAAGAAACCCTTACCTTCACTAAATGTGTGACTTGGTCCATCTCTTACTTCTCAACCTAGGAAATATCGAGTTGTAACTCCAAACCAAAGTAATACCAAGGAATTGTCCAAGAAGAAGAGGAAATCCAAGCATAAGAATAGGAACTAAGGTTGGGGGGAACTTAAACTAATGTTGGGAGCAATAGCAAGCCCAACCGGGGTCTAACATAACCTAAAGAGAGAACAAACAACAAATTTAAGGATACCCAACTTTGTGCCATTTGAGAAGTAGTAGGTCATTATATTCACCACTCTTTGGATCTCCAAGAAACAAACAACATATTTAAGACTAACCACCCTTGTATTATTTGCAAAATAGTTGTTCATTATACTCATCATTGTTCAAAGCTCCAAGGAACTAACAACATAGATAAGACTAACCACTCTTGTGTCATTTTTGA
>ML866881.1:3892-21386 GCA_009831015.1 Picea engelmannii
TCCTAAAAATACTGCAACAACTCAGGGGGAGCGTGTTTTCTTTGACATTGATTTCAAAGGGGGAGAAAATAATAGGTTCGGGTGCCTTTTTTTGCCATCAATGCCAAAGGGGGAGATTGTTGGCATGTTTTACAGGTAGTGTATCCTTGTCATTGATGGCAAGTACAACAACGATGATGGCTTGAGTATAGGAAGGATGTGCCAGGCGGGCTCCAGAAGTCTTTTGGGAAGACGATGCAAAGCAAACTCAACAAGATCAGAGTATGCAACGATGGATCTCATTGAGATTTCCTGATGAACGTCAGATCTGAGCCAGAGGTTCGACCGGTGTTGGATCCAGGAGAACCTCCACGCTCTTTAACGAGCAAGGTGACATGAGAAACCCCGAAAAATCCAAAATAGGAACCTCAACGAAGACTCCATTTCGGAGTTTCGGTTGCCGGGAGATGGAGAAGTCAAGAGTCGAGACTCTCCAACACAGGAGTCCCGAAGTCGCGAAATGCGAAATCCCGAAATCGAGAAACAGGCACACCACTCGAAGTATTGAATACCGAGATTTCGGTTACCAGGAGATGGAGAAGTCAAGAGTCGAGAAATTTCCAACACAGGAGTCCCGAAGTCGCGAAATGCGAAACCCCAAAATTGTGAAACAGGCGCACCACTCGAAGTATTGAATACCGGGATTTCGGCTACCGGGAGATAGAGATGTCAGAGACTCTCCTCAACAGGAGTCCCAAAATTGCGATATGCGAAATGGCGAAATGATCTGAGCTGTTGGTTTGAGGAGATTGTGGACTGTTGATCAGACTCAATTTTGAAGTATTGGATACTGGGAGATGGAAATGACAAAGACTCTCATCACATGAGTCCCGAAATTGCGAAACCCAAAGTCGCGAAATGTCATAGACTCCATACCGGAGTTTCAGATACCGGGAGTAGGAGGAGTCAAGCGTGAAGACTCTTCATCACAGGAGTCCCGAAATTGTGAAACCCAAAGTCGTGAAATGTCACAGACTACATACCGGAGGTTCGGATACCGGGAGTTGGAGATGTCAAGGTCTTTCACCAGAGGAGTTCCGAAATGACGAAACACAAAATTGCGAAATGAAGTTTTGACTAAGGCTGTGGTCACAACCATTGGTCACATCGTCAAAGCGTTAAGCTTCTGTTTCAGAGTTTAAGGGATCGTGACTTGGAAAGTCGAGAAACCTAACAACAGGATTTCCAAAATGCCGAAATGTGAAACAAGTTTAGGCTCAGCCTGAAGTCACAGCCGTTGGTCACATCGACAGAAGATGAGGGAAGGAGTTAGTGAAGACAAGCTCCTTTTCGGAGTTTCGGGGGTCAGGAAATGGAGAGTACTAAAATCCTCCACCATGATGATCCCGAAATGCCGAAGAGAGGAATGCCGAAATGAATGCAAGATTTAGAGAAGTTAATCCAATGGTGCAGATGAAACTGAAGAAGATCGGAGGGCTACTGTAGCACTTCTCAGTGTAACTGCTAGAAACCACTGATGGTTTCTTCCAGAGGACTCAAAGAGACTTTTGTATGATTTCTATAGGAACTGAAGGGTCACAAAGAATCTACCAGTAGGAGAAAAGACTATTCGTGGAGGCCATTGATAGCTAGAAGAGCGGTGGAGCCGTTGACTACGACAGAGAGGTTGAGGTCGAGGGGAACAAAATATGAAGAATCTCAACTGCTGGTGATGCGAAGGAATTTGATCATGACACCCAGTGTTGATGGATAGATGGGCTAAACAAATAGAGAAGTTGAATAGTTAACATGATGAACAGGCAGAGCACTCGACATGATGCAGAGGATGCAGAACAATTGTATACAGAGGATGCACAAGATGCACAGGATATATAATAATGTGGAGAAAAGAAGAGGTGTTGTTGTTGCTGTTGTGAGTGATGCATGGGTGAAGAAGGAGGTGAGGTGCAAAAAATGAGATGGACATAAGACAAAAGGTGCATGAAATGGGAATTGCGCATAGAGCACAATAGGCAGAAGAACAGATAGTGCAATGGATGCATGCAGGAAAACAGTTAGGCAGACAGAGCAACAAAACCTTGCAGAATAGTGATGAGACTGGTAAGATATTGTTTGAACATTAAACCATTGTAATAAGTTTCACTAACACATATTCATAAATTAGGGTGGTAGGGAGGTGCTAGGGAGGACGGGTGTCCTCAGAAGTTCAAGTGGGTGCTTGAACACAGGGAGTTGTAGCTTCCTTCTAGTTGGTGCTAGAGAAACCAGGGAGTGGGTGCTTCCTTCTAGTTGGTGCTAGAGAAACCAGGGAGTTGGTGCTTCCTTCTAGTGTGTGTTAGAGAAAACAAAGAGTTGGTGCTCTCAGCAAGTTGCAGCTTGCAAAAACAGAGCCTGTATCTTCACAATGAGTTGGTGCTCATATGTATGATAATGTAAAGAATGTAAATAATACTTATCATATAAAGAAGAAGAGGCTTTTACCCTTTATGGGTTTCCTCGGGAAATATATGTCTTTGTGTATCTCATATATGTGACTGATATTGAATGTGCCATTGCTTATTTCCCTGCATTATTGTCATTATCATTGAGTTCCTTGTAAAGAAGTTAAAATGAGCATAATTGTTTAAGCACGGTAACCACTGATTCACCCCCCCCCTCTCAGTTTCTCAACAAAAGAAAGACATGTTTCACACATCTTTAGAATAATATTTTAATATTATTCTCAAGCGTTTAAGACCCCTCAGCTTAGCCCCTCTTCCAACCCCTTCGGCCCCCTTTTCTCCCTCACCCATGTTGTGGAAGCTTAGTCCCCCATCACTCTTTCTTCATGGTCGGTCACACACAACGACGTTTATATTTTATTAACATTCTGCATGATTACATATACAAAAAAAATCAGGCTCCTCGCTTTTGATACTTAGGCTCTCCGACCTAATACATACATAACCCTCTCAACTTATCAAAACTTGGCTCACCAGCCTAATAAACTTGAATTATAGTTCATACACAATATTTACAATTCATAGACATGTTTTACAACAATGCTTGGCCTTGGGGACATTACAATCCCATCCCCTTATTTTTGCATTGTCCTCAGTGCAACTTTACACTGCATCTGCAAGCTTTTCAAAATTTTCAAAAAGATGTAGGTATTCTACCCGCATAGCATCTTCATGTTCCCATGTTGCATCCTCAGGACCATACCAGGTCCACTGGACCTTTACAGGTCCTATGGATCGATTCCAGAGCTGTTTGTTTTTCCGGTCCAATATGCGCACAGGATGCACTTGCATGACACCTTCTTGTTCCACCTTAATCACATTCCAATCGATTACATGATTAGCATCATGTATATATTTCTTAAGCAATGAAACATGAAACACATAATGTACAATCATGGATGCATGTAATGCAAGAATATATGCAACTGGCCCAATCCTTTCTAGGATTTCAAATGGCCAACAAAATCTGGCTACAACTTGGCACAGTTTCCCAGTTTCAGGGAACTCCTGTTAGATTTCACTTTCAGGAAAACATGATCACCCACTTTGAACTCTTTGTGGGTTTTTTTCTTATCATCATAAATTTTCTGCATGTCTTGGGCAACTTTCAAATTTTGCTTAACTTTATCATCTGTTCTTCCATTTCCTTAAGCAATTTTGGCCCAACTACTGCTCTGTCAGCTAGATTATCCCAACTTACTGAAGTATTTCACTTTATGTCATAAAGTGCTTCAAATGGTCTCATCTTCAATGATGCTTGATACCCATTGTTGTAATCGAATTCTACCAAGTGTAGGTAGTCTTCCCATTTCGATGGTTTGTCCATCACATACATTCTCAGTATGTCTTCTATCACTCTGTTCGCCCTCTCTGTCTATCCATCAGACTCAGGATGATAAGTTGTACTAAAGTTTAGATTCATTCCAAATCCTTTGAACAATCTTTTCCAGAAATTTGAGGTGAATTTCGGGTCTCTATCGGACACAATCGTTTTGGGAATTCTATGTAATCGTGCCACTTCCTTCATGAAAATATTAGCAACATCTACTGCCTTGTGAGTAGTTTTCAGTGGAATTAAATGGGCATATTTTGTAATCTTGTACACCACCACCATGATCAAATCATGTAGCTTGCCTGTTCTGGGAAATCCTGTAATAAAATCCATTGTCACCACTTCCCATTTCCATTCAGGAATGGGCAAAGGTTGCATCAAGCTTGCTGGGTGCCTATGCTCAACTTTAAGTTTCTGTCACTCCATACATCTAGCGATGTATTCAACGATCTCTCTCTTCATACTTGGCCAAAAGTAATGTCTCTTGGTCACTGCCATGGTTTTCTGATATCCAGGGTACCCTGCATAAGGTACATTATGCATCTCCTATAGAATTATATGTTTCAAGTCCTAGATGTTGGGTACAAAAATTATGTTCTTGTGTAACAGTATTCCATCTATTCCCAATTTATAAATATCCACCTTCTGTGGAATCTTACCCTGCTGTAGCTTTGCTACCAATTCTTTGTATTTCATATTTGCATTTGCATCCTCCAGAATCATGCTTTTAATATCAGTCTGATGCATGCTAATGGTTGTAGCATGTAGTTCATGCACCCTCCTGTTGAGTGTATCAACCACTTTATTCTCCTTCCCTTTGATATGCTTGATATCAAAGTCGTATTCACACAGAAACTCCATCCACCTACTTTGCCTAGAATTTAGGGTGGGTTGGTCAAACAAGTATATCAGACCATTGTGGTCTATTCTCAGTTAAAATATCCTCCCCATGAGGTAATGTCTCCATTTCCTCAGAGCGTGAACGATTGCTGCCAACTCCAAATCATGAGCAGCATAATTATTCTCGTGTTCATTTAACTTCCTGGATTCATAACATATTCTGAATCCATTATGACTGAGGAATCCTCCCAGTCCTTCTTTGCATGCATATGTGCACACCACAAAGTCTTCATTTGGATCTCCAATCCTCAAGATTGGGGCACTGGTTAACAATTTCTTCAATCATTGAAATCTTTTCTCACAATCCTCTGTCCACTGAAACTTCTTCTCCTTACTTTGTAAGGAAGTGATAGGGTGGGATATCCTCGATAACCCTTCGATAAACCTTCTATAATAAATAGCCAATCCCATGAGGATCTAACTTCCACCACATTCTTTGGCACTGACCATTCTCTAATGGACTCAATATTCTCAGGGTGTACAACTATCCCATATTTTGAGATAACATGCCCCAAGTAATGGATCCGCTCCTGATAAAAGGAGCACTTGCTCAGCTTGGCATACAGTTGGTGCCATCTTAGCACCTGTAACACCATCCTCATATGTTGCTCATGTTCTTCTTCCGATTTGGAATACACCAAGATGTCATCCAAGAAGACTATGACAAACTTGTCTAGATAGTCCCTGAATACTCCATTTATCAAGCACATAAAAACAACGGGTGCATTTGACAGCCCAAATGGAACCACTGTGAACTCGTAATGAGAAAACCTTGTTCTAAAGGAGGTCTTGCTGATGTATTCATATTTTATCCTTACCTGGTGATATCCAGATCTTAGATCTATCTTCGAAAAGATCTTTGCATCCTTCAACTGATCGAAGAGGTCATCAATCCTTGGCAGGGGATACTTGTTCTTTACGGTTACCTTGTTCAACTGTCTGAAATCGATGCACAATCTCAATGTTCCATCCTTCTTATTTACAAACAAGACCAGGGCACCCCAAGGTGACATTCTTAGGCGTATATACCCCTTCTTCAGAAGCTCTTCAAGATGCAATTTCAACTCTTTCATCTCTGGCATACTCATCCGGTACAGAGCCTTTGATACTGGAGTTTCTCCAGGCATCAAGTTCACAGAGAAATCAATATCCCTTTTTGGAGGTAGTCCAGATACTTCCTGGAATACATCTTCGAATTCTTTTAGTACCACATATTGTTCGATACTTGACACCTTGTTCTTAGGTGTTTCCCCTACATGGGCTGCAAATAATTGACATCCTTTTCTGTAGCACTTCTTCAGCTGCATCACTGAGATTTCCCTGATAGCTACAACTCTGGCAATCCCTTGGACGACTCTCTGATTCCCTTCTTCATGTAAGCAAGTGAATGCCTTATTGCGACAGTCCAAGATGGCATGGTGATGATCCAACCAATCCATCCCAATTAAACAGTCATAAGAACCTAAAGGAATAATGTTTAGATCAACCTTTGTGTTCAGTCCATTCATGTCCACTGGATAGGACTTAACCAATTATGTAACTCTTCTCTTGGTTCCTGTGCCTAGTTGCACTAAAAAGGACTTTTCATGTTTGCTTCTCGACAAATGAAGACTTTCCACCACTCTAGGATATATATAACTATGGCTAGCCCCTGAATCAATTAAAATAATAAAGGTATGGTTGTTGATCATACCTTCCACTTCAATCATGTGCGACTGATACTCAACTTGCTTGTTGTCTAGGGCTGCGTAGATCCTTGGCATCCTACTTCCCATGTCCTCCACTGTTTCAACTTTCTCAACATTATGGACTGCTCTCGCTTTATCATTTCCGTGGGGGCAATCTTTGTACCTATGGTTTCCTTTACAACCCCAACACTCCATAGGTGTCTTCCTTGGTAATTGTCCACTCACTTCCGCCTTTCTGGGCTCTTTAAAAGATGGTTGTCCTAATGGAATTTTTCTAAAAAAGGTACTCTTCTTTCACTTCTGCCTCTGTTCCTTCTTGAACTTCTTCTTGTCTTCCCAAGCCTTCTGGAAGGTAGGATTTTCTCTTTGTTGTTCATATAAACATTTCACTCTTCTTATTGTTTCTTCCATAGTCTTAAGATCATCGTACTGGATCTTGTCACCAATAGAAGGTGGTAATCCACTTAGATACCTTTGAATCTTGATAGTATCCTCCTTGATGAACGGAACATACTTAAATAATTCCAAAAAATTTCGTTCATATTCATCAATGGTCATGCTGCCAAGTTTGAGTTCAAAGAACTCTTTCATCTTTCTATCATAGTATCTTTTAGTCAAGTATTTCCTCTCGAAATACCTCATGAATTCCTTCCAAGTGATATCTTTCTCTCTAATGTGTTGCACCTGCACAAGTTAATCCCACCACATGGATGTTTTTCCTTTCAACTTATACATCACAATTCTTCCTTTGACATGAGAGGAATAATTATGCAACTGGAAATATTTCCTCATGCCAAGCAACCATGTCTTGGCATCTTCTTCATTATGGTGTTCTCCATCAAACATGGGAGGCTTAATCTTATTCATTTCTCCTTTTAGTTCATCCACTCCAGATCTCTTGTGCTTTCTGGTAGGAGATGGACTTGAATTACTGTGTGCCTCCCTACTGACATGCTTTGGGGAGCGACAACGATGCCTCCTAACACTCCTTGATCTTCTTTTCCTCTCAGGGGTCCTGCGACTCTCTGTCTTGCTTGAGTCACTCTCCTTGTCCAACTTCTTTTCTATTCTTTCCAGACTCTTCAACATCTTTAAGTTGAATTCACCTTGTTTATCTTGAGTTTTCCTGAGCTTTCTGTTATCTTCCCATCGATTTTGGGCTTCTTTTTTCAACCCTTCAATGATATTCATCATATGCCCTTCCTTATCCATTTCTTTTCTGTGCCCATTGGAGTTTGATCCTTTGACTCCAAAGTTGACATCCTTTCCTTCTCTTTCATTCACCGAACTAGAAGCAATCCACTCTTCTTCCATTTCTTTACACTCCAAGGAAATTATAAACGGTTCTGGAACTCGCCACTCTTCTGCAATTACAATGTGCAGACAACCAAAATTTGTCAGGCTATCATTCCTTAACAAATTCCACACACATAATTCATAAACCAAATCAGAAATGTTCAATTTTCATGTGTTTTTGGAGCTCTGCTCAACTTTGTAACTTTCGAGCGATATCTCTCTCTTCCTCAGTCCCCAACCCATGCAATCAAGGGTTGTGACCAAATGCTAGTCCACTAGGGTGCTTTGCGACTTCGTGTTTTGGGAGGTTTCAAAACTCAACACTACTATCCCTCGAGTTCCGATTACTGAACTTGTGAAAACGGGTGGATCAATGGTCCACATCTACACATAACCAATGGCTGAAATCTATTATAGCCTCTATGTATCGAAGTTTTTGGGACCTTAGGAATTCGGGTTTCGGGGTTTCGGTCCTCAAGGCTATCATACTTGCTTCCCTATCCAACCCACGACTTTTGAAATCCCGATTTACTTTACCCTTCGGGCCCACATAGCACAGTCATCTTCCACAACCACGGTGGCATAGGGCCCGCTCAGGAGGGTCCACGTCACCTTCAGTGACGTCATCAGGTCCCACCGTGCTCACTTTTCTTTTTGACCCACTAGCATGTGGTACACACCCATGTGTCCACGTCCATCTCAGTGACGTCAGCCCGACTCACGACTTTGACTCCACGGGATTCTACTATTTCAGCTTCGATAGTTTGTGCGTCCGCACATCCCACTTCTCCTGATAGTCGAAATCCAAAATCATGATTTAACGTGAAATCCGACGGTCAGATTCCCTTTTTAGATCTAAAGTGTAGATCCTTTCAGCGTTTGGGGTTTCGGGGTTTGTGTAACCACATCCCATTTTACCCGATAGCCGAACTCCCAACTATTAACTGTTCCTCTACTCGGTCAAACGGTCGAGGTTCTCTCTCAGATCTATGGTGTAGATATCTTTTCTTGACTTTGGAGTTTCAGGCATCAAGAGTTCGTGCATTAGCACATCTCTCTTTTCCCGATAGCCGAAATTCTGAAAGGTTCCCAGGATAACTCTCTTGTACCTTCTCTTGATCTGACGATCGTGTGGGATTTCCCTTCCTCCCGACAAGATCCAATGGCTCCAACAATTCATGCGTTGAGCTCTTCCTCAGTGTTTAGATGTGGATTAGATGGTCCAGATCTTTTTTGCACACTTTATCTATGGCTACGGTTTTATTCTACCACTACTTCTCCTAAGCTTCGTGACACGACCAGGTAACTCCTTGGCGCTCAGGAACTATCTAAGGTTCGAAACTGGTTCCTCCAACACAATTTCCACTCGATACCTTGGGTCCAAAGACCACTTATCCGACCCATCTAGGCTCATGGTTGAAACCTTTGGATTTGATAGCAAATTGTAATGTCTTCGGCCATCAAGCCCACGGTTAGGCCAGTGCTATTAGGCGGAAAACACTCTTGTAACATATTATGCATTCTAATGAATTTAAAACACTTAATTACAATTAAACATATAATTACTGCTAGCATTTCATAATTAATGAAAATAACAATAATTCATATACACCACGTAATACATGATAAACATTTCAAGAATCACAAGTATGCAATTTGATTAATTATAGAATTACAAAACATAGTGACACTTATCTTTGAAGCTGTCACACACCACCAACTGCGTGCAAACCTTCCATGAACCTCCCAGCCTTAGACCGCGCTGCTCATCACTCTCATTAGTAGGTCACCCCCGAGATGGGACTAAGCTCCACTGGACAAGGAATCCTAGGTTGGGTAGGGTTTACAGGAAGACACACAGTAAAAGAGGGAGGATTCTCTCCCAGGAGCCACTTATGCCTACTTCTCACAGACTCTCCTTCCCCACTTGCTTGTCCCACCCTAGGAGTATACACCTTCAATGTCGCCTAGAAAGTCTTTTGGCTGCTAACCTCCCTTGCCTTGGACTTCAACAAAAGACCGGACCATAAATCTTTGAGCTCTAAGGAAGCTACAGGGCCCCTGCCAGGAAATCTCTCCTTCTTCCGCGCACTCTCTCAAATGGAGAGAGTCTCTCACAGGCCTGTCCCCCTGTTTATTCAACTACAACTACCTCTCTCACCTAGAGAGGGTGTTGCACACATGTCACACACCCATGGCATAGAGAATACACAGAAACCTCAGGGTTTCCCAGAATACAACAACCCAACCATTTAGCTCCAATTCGGATTGGCAGGGTGGATAAATGGATCATAGGACACACAGTAGTCACGGCTCAACCCATGGAGTTTACCATGGTTTTTAGACAGACGGTCACCCTGCTATCCGACGCAGAGGTCACATCGCTCTTCTCAAAAGAGGAAAGACAAAATGAGGAGCAAACCCCCTCCATGGCTGACTTCTGCAGTTCTTAACTGCATGTGCCTGGGCCGAGACATGTCACCCATGAAGGTGCATGCACTCCATTAGGTGGTGTGCACTTTGGGCACACATTTCCACTTCCAGGGATTTAGGATAAAGAAAGACATGTTTCATACATCTTTAGAATAATAAATTAATATTATTCTCAAGGGTTTAAGCCCCCTTATCTTAGCCCCTCTTCCAACCCCTTCGGTCCCATTTTCTCCCTCACCCATGTTGTGGAAGCTTAGTCCCCCATCACTCTTTCTTCATGGTCATTCACATGCAACGAAGTTTATATTTTATTAACATTCTGCATGATTACATATAGAAAAAAAATCAGGCTCCTAGATTTTGATACTTAGACTCTCTGGCCTAATATATACATAACCCTCTCATCTTATCAAAACTCGGCTCACCAGCCTAATAAACTTGAATTACAGTTCATACACAAGATTTACAATTCAAGATTTACAATTCATAGACATGATTTACAACAAGGATAAGCCTTAGGGACATTACAGTTCCCCCCTCATCCTGAACAACCCAAATAAATGAACAAATATATCTTCCATGCAGTCCCTCATGTTGTCCCACTTCTCTCCAGGGATCCAGTGCTACTGGTTAGGAAATCACCCTACTGGAAACTCCAAGGATTCTCATATGTGGATAGTACTATCCGAACTTCCATCAATCTCATACACATGGGCATCCATTCCCTCCTGGAATGATCAGTAAATTATATTACAACAATTTAGCAATGGATCTCCTCTTCCAACCATTTGTTTCCATGCTCATCCCAAGAGCATATGAAATATCCAGAATGAGTGAGCAAAAAGGAAGGATAAGAAAAAGAACAAGAACCAACGAGAAGAATAAGAACAATAACCAGGGAGAAGAATACCCCCAAAACAACCCCCAATGGATGCTTATATAATTACATGAAGACAAGAGCCACATGGCCTCCCTACCAAGAAGCTCATGTAACCTCTTTTCTCCATAAAATCAATCATGGGTAAATAAAATAATAGAAAAAATACTTATCCTCTCAATCCCCCTCTCTCATGGAATCATAGCCCCCCATCTCTTTTTTCCTTGTCTATCTTGCATCCAACGGTGTATTTTATTAATGTATATAGATGTATTATATTCCCTAGGCACTCTGACTGCTTTTCAAGTTTACTGGCTCACCAACTTAAGTCACATTTACATAATACATTATAGTTCATAATGGTTAGAACTAGGATGTTACACAACACAAATTGGACATTTCCCTTATCTACTGTATAATCCCTTGGGGAATCGCTCCCAACTTATTCTCTAGTGTAGGGAGGAAGAGTGAAACTATTTATTTCCTTTTAGGGAATGACAATGGAGTAGTTCTTTGGACTAGTAGAGGTCAATGAGTAGCAAGATCATGGAGGAAATGTATTTCTATCTTTCTCCAACTTGTAATATACCAGATATAAAAAGTATGCGAAACATAAATAAAATGCTAGAAATAGCAGAATAACAACAATATAACTAGAATAACCACCACATTAATACTGAAATGATATAAGAATAACAACATAAATAACACTTTGATTCTGAGAGAAATGTTCACGTGCCTCTTCAATGGGCCAACCTCCAGTTGAGTAGAGCTCTATTACAATAATCTCCAAGATAGGGTTCTCATACCCTCAACTCCTATTTATACTAAATATGTTTATCAAAAGAAGCATCTAGAGGAAGATCCTTCTAGAAGCGGAAGCTTCTATTAGGTCTTCTTACATTCGACTTATTCTATTTTATTGCAAGGCCTTATTAATATTGACCTTTATTTCATCCGAATATATTGTTCTACCTATGTGCGGGTTAGGACCCTAACATGTCCTCCCCCTTAAACAACCTTGTCCTCAAGGCTTGAGATGTGGAATTTGCTGTAGAATGGTAGCTGGTTCCTAAGTGGCATCTGCTGGAGTTGTATCTTTCCACTAGACTAACACTTCCTTGATGGTTCTTTGACGCAGGCGACGCTCATGCTGGTCCAAAACTACTTGTGGTTGTAGCCAAATGGATCCTTCTTCGGCTAACTCAGGGAGGTTGGTTTGAATTTGGCACTTAGTTCTGATCACCTTCTTTAAGCATGAAACATGAAAAAAAAGGATGTAGCTTCGAATGACTGGGCAAAGCTAACTGATAGGCCACCTGTCCCACATGCTTGAGAACGGTATAAGGACCATAAAATTTGGGCACTAGCTTCTGACAATGCTCGACCTTGAGGGAATTCTGCGTGTAAGGTTGCAGTCGAAGAAACACCTGATCCCCTTCTGCAAATTGACGTTTAGAGTGAACTTGATCTTCTTGTTGCTTCATGAAATTCTGTGCCATGACCAAATTCTCTTTGAGGGTATGGATAATAGCCTCTCGAACGGTAAGTGTTTGGTCAATCGCCTGGACCTTCGAGACACCAGGTAAGTATGAGAGAATTGAAGTTGGCTTCTATCCATATACTGCTTCAAAAGGAGTCATGTGTGTAGCTGTATGGTATGAAGTGTTGTACCAAAATTCAACTAGGGGTAACCATTGAGCCCACTTATTTTGATTTTCCGAGGCAAAACACCTCAAATATGTTTCCAAACAATTGTTGACAACTTCTGTTTGACCATCAGTCTAGGGATGATAAGTTGTGCTGAGATGCAATTGGGTGCCTTGTAGCTTGAACAATTCTTGCCAAAAATTGCTTGTGAAAGTTGGGTTGCGATCATAAACAATAGAGTGCGACATGCCATGAATATTGAAGACCCAATCCATGAAAATTTGAGCCACTGTGGATGGTGTAAATGGGTGTTTAAGAGCACAAAAATGAGCATACTTGGAAAGGCGATCAACAACCACCATGATGACTGATTTATTTCCCGATTTGGGTAAGCTTGTAATAAAATCCATAGAGATATCCTTCCAAATAGTAGGTGGAATCGGAAGTGGTTGTAGTGTGCCTAGAGATTTGATTGTTTCTCCCTTGTTGCGTTGACACACATCACATTCAGCGACAAAATTACGAATGTCCTGTTTCATACCATCCTAGAAAAAAGAACGTTTGACCCTGTCATAGGTTTTGGTGAACCCGAAGTGCCCCGTTGTGGGTGTAGCATGAAGCTCAGAAAGTACTGTGGATTTAAGCTTTGATTGTTTACTTAAATAAAAATGACCTTTGTATCGAAGCTCATCATGGAGCCAAGAATACCCTCAGGGAGATGGAGCATTGGACTGCAATTGTTGGATCAACTGCGAACTTTTGGGATCTTGTAGCCATTCCTGGCGAATGGCTTGGAGCCAATCCAGTACAATGAAGGAAAGAGGGAAAAGGGATCCGTCATCTTCATATTTGCGGGAAAGTGCATCTGCAACCACATTGTCTTTTCCTTTCTTGTAAATGATCTCATAATCATAGCCAAATAGCTTAGTCACCCATTTTTGTTGCTCCGAGGAGGAAATGCATTGTTCCAAAAAATACTTGAGGCTTTGATGGTCTGTCTTAATTTGGAAGAGTTGCCACAATAGATAAGGGCGCCACAGATCAACGACATGCAAAATAGCCAACATTTCCTTTTCATAGATAGATTTGCACGTATTTCTTTCATATAGTTTCTTCTTGGTAAAGGCCAAATGCCGACCCTCTTGCATAAGGACAACACCAATTCCTTTCCCTGAAGCATCACATTCCAAGACAAAGGTCTTTGTGAAATCAGGAAGGGCCAGGAATGAAGTGGTGCACATAGCCATCTTCAAGGTTTGAAAATCTTGAGCAACGACTGGAGTCCAAGAGAATGAGTTATTTTTTAGGAGAGCAGTGAGAGGTGTTGCAATCTTTCCATAATTCTTAACAAACTTGTGATAATAACCTGTTAAGCCCAGAAATCCACACAATCTTTTTAGAGTCTTTGGGTGAGGCCAGTCTTGCATAGATTCAATATTTTTAGGATCCACCCCGATGTCGTTCTTGCCAACAAGATGACCTAAGTACTCTACTTCTGAGGCGCCAAAAGCACATTTAGACTATTTCAGAAAAATTTGGTGCTGAGAGAGTAGATGGAGAACTCGATCCACATGAGCAAGATGTTATGTCCAGGTATTTCTATAGATGAGGATATCATCAAAGAAAACTAAGACAAAATTATGCAGAAAAGGACAGAAGACATGATTCATGAGGATTTGGAAGGTGGAGGGGGAATTACACAAGCCAAAGGGCATGACCAAAAAATCATAGTGGCCCTCATGAGTTTTAAAGGCAGTCTTGGGAATGTATTCCTCTTTCATACATATCTGGTGGTAGCCCAAACGAAGATCAAGTTTAGTAAATAATTGGGTGCCACTCAATTCATCCAGGAGGTCATCAATGACAGGAATGCGAAATTTGTCATTAATGGTAAGTTTGTTGAGGGCACGAAAGTCGGGACACATTCGACAAGAAACTTCTTTCTTCAGGACCATGATCATAGGAGAAGAGTAGGGGCCCGTACTAGGACACATAATGCCTGCATTAAGGAGTTCCTGGACCATTTTCTCAATTTCATTTTTTTGGGAAAAGGGGTGATGACACAGACGAATATTGGGAGGAAGGCTTCCGGGTAAAAGGGGAATGGAATGATCATGAACACCACGGGAAGGAGGGAGTCCCTGGGGAGTGGAAAAAACCACTTGAGGTTTATAAAGGATGGCTTGGATTTCTTGCGGCACCGAGGGTGTCTATGTTGCTTCTATGGCATGGAGTTGGGAAATAACGTTAGAATGACCCTTTTTGAGCATCTTTTCCATGCGATGGGAACTAATGATATCAGGTGAATCGACAGTGATGCCTTGGAACTTATGTTGGTGGCCCTCATGGTCAAATTGCATGGTTAATTCCTTAAAATCCATGAGAATGGGACCCAAAGTCCTTAGCCAGTTTTCACCCAATACAATGTCACAACTGCCCATGTCGATAGAAAACATATGAGATTTCAGGTGGTAGTCACCAATTTGGAGATGCACATTTTCACAACGCCCTCCACATTTCATGGAGCCACCATTGGCAATCATGATTTGGAAATTATTGACGACATGGATGTAGCAATGACTTTCTTGGGCAATGCAGCGATGAATAAAGTTATGGGTTCTTCCACTATCAACTAGAATGATGACCTTTCGATGCTTGATGTAACCAATTAGCTTGAGGGTTTTGGGAGTAGAGAAGCCAGTGAGAGCATTGAGGGAAATGATCGGTTCGACTTCGGGAGGGTATGAGGGAGGGGTTATGTCGGTGGTTTCAGGTGACTTAGACACAAGGGGAGTTTCAACATCCTCTTCTGAAATATCCTCAGAGATGGCCATAAAAATATTTTGTTCCTTACACTTGTGGCTCGGGAAATATTTGTCATCACAATTATAACAAAGGCCTTTGAGTTGGCGTTCAACCATTTCAACCCTGGTCAAGTTTTGGATCTTTAGTGGAGCGGAGGGAGTAGTGGGATTTACTGGTTTAGGGAGAGGGATAAGGGAGGGTTTCCGGTTTTGAGAAGATAAACATGTTCTTCTTTATCTCTTTTATTATCCTCCACCCGAATCTGAGGCCGAGCTATGAGAACATGGGCCCGAATCTCATCCTTGAGGCCACTGATAAAACACTCTCGGAAAAAGGCATCAGACATGCCCTCTGTCCAAAAATCCAGGTGCTCAAAGGAAGCTATAAAGTCTTCCACTTTTCCTGATTGTTTCAACTTTGTCAAACGACCCAAATGGTTGGTCTGCCACAAAGTGTGTCCAAGAAATATACCCTTGACAAGAAGTTTTTCTCCATTGCCATCATTTCCAACGTTCTTGATCTATATGGAGAACACCATACCGGATTTTGGCCAAGTCATCTATAATGCTGTATAAAGAGAAATAATGTTCCATTTGGGTTACCCAACTAGTGGGGTCCGAGCCATCAAATTTGGTCACATCCACCTACGAAAGGCGTAGGTCATGTTGAAAGTGATGGTGCTGAAAGTTATGGGAATGAAAGGAATGTTCACCTTCAGTATGTGGAGGTGAGTCAGAGGAAGGGTTCTCTATAGGGACATGTATTTTGGTGCAGAGTGTCGAAAAGATAGATTCAAGCTGGGTGGTCAGGTCTTGTTTGATTTCCTCCATTGAGGAATGCATGGTTGTATTGATGGCAAAAACATTGGCACTGAGTTGTTTCACTTCTTGTTGGGTCTCGATGAGACTAGATTGCAAGTTATTTAAGTGAGCTTCCAAGTATTGGCTACGAGTATGGGCCATGAGGATGGGGGAATCGAAAAAGGGTGGGTGGGGTCAAAAATTTTGCCGAAAAATGATATGTATGAATGTGGAGTTATACTCCAGTCTGAAGAATACTGCAGTGATGAAATGCCCAAATTCTTAACCAGGAATAAATGTGTAGTTACTTGGCATCCCCAACAGAGTTGTGCGATAACAGATCTTGTTTGTTTGAATTTTTTTATGTTTCTGTCCCCAAGGGTTAGGTATTCAAGGGTTTTACAGACAAGGGTTTGCCTTGTGCTATAGCTCTCTAATATATGTGTGGGGTCCAACAACAATACTCGACCTAATATCTCAGGGCACTAACTAAGGGGGCCAGATCATACCCTTAGCCGTACTACTCGACTACCCAGGTACTAGAGAGTATCTTCCCGAGTGATGTTCTCGGTGGCACTATAGCAGTTAGTCGACCGATCGGTTTATCTAAAGAGGGCTTAAGGAAATCTAGGTCGATCCATACACAGGTATTGTCTGATGCGCTACCACTCGAAGAGGTACCAACAGAGGTTGCAAGGGTGGCCAAAAAATGCGCGCTTAAGAATCACTTGTATTTCTTGCGTGTATGAATCCTTCAACCGTAGGTTTATGCGCATAACGAAAAATATTTGTGGCTTAAAGATGCTGGAATACGTATCTACCCTGAAAAAAACATTTACCCACAATTTCTGCCAAGGAAAGTGCTCTGATACCACTTGTAATATACTAGATATAAAAGTATGCAGAAGAGAAATGAAATGCTATAAATGGAAGAATAACAACAATACAACCAGAATAATCACCACAATAACACTGAAACAATATAAGAATAACAACAGAAATAACACTTTGATTCTGAGAGCAATGTTCATGGGCCTCTTCAAGGGGGCAACCTCCAGTCGAGGAAATATCTATTACAATAATATCCAAGCTAGGGTTCTCATACCCTCGACTCCTATTTATACTAAATATGTCTATCAAAAGAAGCATCTAGAGGAAGATCCTTCTAGAAGCGGAAGCTTCTATTAGGTCTTCTTACATTCGACTTATTC
>WSFP011433302.1:0-21385 GCA_009831015.1 Picea engelmannii
ATGCTGAAACACCGCGGAGCAGATGCTGAAACACCACGGCTGTAGCATATGTTGAAACAGTGCTGAAACTAAATTTAGCATTTAAATTTGACTGAAAAATCAGCGAGACTGAAACTGGGTGGGATTTTGAAAAATTAACAATATTTACAAAAAAAGTTTGGAAGGAGTATTTATCCAATATGGACACACACACACACACACACACACACACACACATATATATATATATAATCAAACATATGATTTATATATGAAGGTCGATACCATTCAAAGAAAAAAACAATGGCAATTGCTTCATACTGTTATCACACTAAATTGCCTTGGGTTTTTAGTTTGTTTTTATCCTTTTTTAAGCCTTAGATTTTAACTTTTTAAGTTTCATCCCTTTAAAATTTATGTTTGTTAGGACCCCTTAGATAAATAAAGTGTTGATTCATAACTCATGTTTGATCCTCAATTGATTTTTGGATTTAGAACCACTTTAGTTCATGACTTAAAATTTTGGTTCCCTTCATGATTTGTCACTAGGATCGATCCCTCCCATGACTAGACCGATGTGACAAACCATTATCCTCATTCATGACCTAGTGGGCATGCCTTGCTATCCCTTCTTACCTGTTAAATCATTTTTTAAATTAGAGCGTTGCCCACTCATCAGGCAGTTCCATAGCGCCTTTCCCGTTCATCATGTTTCCACCACGAGTTATGATTATCACAGTTGATGTCATGTTCCTTGTTTTCAGTGCCAGGAGTTGGTTAAAGATACCTTCAAGATCTCGTATTTACGAGCCCTAATAATGGTTTTTGATTTGAAAATTCAAGAGTGTTGCACTACTCAAACTCACAGTTCTGACTAGGCGACAGTAGTGCGACTAGATCTGATGTTGAGGTAGATTCGGGAGCCGAAATGTTCATGACTTCATCCTGAGATCTTGTTGAAGCTTCAAACAAGTGTTTACTCCACAGGTATCCTTTGTTGCCTCCTCTTCACATTAATGTTCACAAAGAATTAACGCTCATAGTTTGTTTTATCGGGCTTGCACAGTTGTAAGAGACTCATCTTCACATCATATCCTTGTCTCCTCTCTTTTCAAACCTGTGAACTTCATTGCTTGTATAAAAGTCTAATTACATCTGCCCTCCATAGCTATTGAGGTTGCAAGCATCTAAACAGTCTATCCTCTGCATACACATCGTGCTACCCAGAGGCATTGCTTAACCACTATGTGTCTCCCCTGATTCCTTTGATTTTTGAGTTAAGCATTTTTACCCAACTACAAAAGGCCAATTACAGAGTTCCCTCTCATTGTCTAAACTTTCAATACCTTTACAAATCTAAGGGTGGGATTTCCACAGTCTGGTCTTGTCTTACTAGCACCAGTCTATTTTAAAAGGTCAGCTTTGTACATTTGAAGCTTGATTTTAAGTCCTCTTGGTTATTACTACTCCATAATCCATAAGAAGATCTCATTATAAGTTATGGAAACTCCTCATATGAAGAAGACACACAAAGGGGGCAAGGTGGTTAGAATTGAACCTCTGGATATGCATCTTTTTGATACAGAGCCCATGGCAAGAGAGGTTTTTCAAAGAGTGGTATGCCTCTCTTTCTGCCAGAATATGAAAAGAGGCCATCCAGAGGTGACAAGATAGTTTGCATTACATTTTGATGGCAGGAGAACCAAGGTAGGGGATTTATAATTTGAGGTGACTGAGGCCTCTATTTCAGCTTCAACAGGAATCCCTATCACAGGTGAAAAGTGGTTTAAATCCATGGCTTTGAGTTCATCCTATGCCAAAGATTTCCTTAAGCCTGAACATCAATCCAGTGATATGTCTAAAGGTGTGCCAAGGAATCAATTGATCGAGCAGTTTGACAGGACATTGAAGATCATCCAGAGATATTTTACATGTGAAGGAAGGTTTAACACATTGTACCAGTACCATATAAGGCTTCTGTTGAATTTTATTGGTAAAGTTGAAATGAATATTCCCTACTATTTGTTAAGGAGCATAGGTAAGATGTCAGACAAGATTCAATTCAATTCTAAGGATGTGGATACTATCATATTCCACTCTGGATTGATCATAATGCTAGTATCTGAGGAATTGGGTAAGAAAGAGATTTCATGGGAAATTTTTGTTGTTGCTTCTCACTTCAATTTGGATATAGCATCTACTCCTCAATCACAGAATGAAAGTCTGTTATCACCCACCAGTGTTGTTAAAGAATGGACCAGCAGGAAGAGAAAGGGTAGAGCTTATGTTCAAGTTTCATAGGTCATCAAGTAGGTCACAGGAACTGAGGAGGAAGCTTTTCCTTCCCCACAGAGAGATTTTTCACCACCTCCTCCACCAGGGTTAGAACAGGTTCCTTCTTCTACCAAAACTACATCCAGGAAAGGGAATAAGCTACACTTCCTCTCTTCTCCTCCAGCAACCACTACCAAGGGTAGAAAACCTTTCACAAGATCATCAGTTCCCAAAGAGGTTTTTGAATAACAGTCCCCATCAAAAATCCTTGTACAAATGAAGAATATTAAAGGAATTAAAAATCTCGTGGAAAGGAAAAAAGAAACCCCTGTGCAAAAGAATAAAAATAAAGACAAAGACATCAAGAATCTTGATGAGGCAGACAAGGCAATTCCTATGTAGGTGGAAAAGGAGACCGAGAAAAATCATGTTGAGACTGTGCATGTCATTACTCCACCTGACAGTCAGACATTAAAAATATTAATCAGGAAACTTAGGGATGCAAGGAAAGAGGTGGCTCAATTGAAAAATAAGCCATGTCTGACAGAGTGAATATGAAAGAGCTCATGGATGGCTATAGTCATACCCTTGACCTAGCAAGGTTTGCAGCAAGAAAGGTCCAACCCCTTCATAGGCAACTCCAAAACATTTATAGGTAGAATAGAGACTTTCAATCTCAGAAAAGGAAACTCAAGGCAGAGTTGCAACATTTTCAAGATGAAGTAGCTTAAAGAAACTTGCAGGTATTGGTCGAAGATGTTATTGAGAAAGAGACACCAACATTCAAGGATAGCATAGCTCCACTGAAGAAGCCTATCATTGCTAAAAAGAAGATTTTTTTTGTGCCAAATGAAGATCCTCCTTCTACAAGAAAGAGTGTGAGGTTAAGTGTCCGAGTAACGAAATAGATGGTGAAAAGTGAGCCCCATTTTTTAGGATGGTTCCTTTTTTGTGAGGGTAAATTGTTATTGAAATATTACTTTTTCCACCTATATAGGCTTCTAAGTGTTTGATTCTCAGATTTTTGGGATTTTTGTGAAGTGCTAACTCCCTCAACAATAAAATGCAGACATTTTGTAGCGCTTTGGCACTACGGAATAGTCTATTTTGGTATTCCACTTGTATGCTACCTACAACGCTACCTAAAATTTGCACAGAGATGCACAGTGGCACTACTAAAATTCGCTACCTAATATCTGGAAGAGACATAATTTGCACACAGATGCATCATAATGGTGCTAACTAAATTTTCTACCTAATATATCGCAGAGGCCAAAGTTTGCACAGGGGATAGGAAGGTTTGGCGCTACCTTTTCTACTTGACCTATTTTGAAGTGCGCTACTCAAAGTGCTACCCAAAGAATATACCAACAGACACTAGGGATATAGGAGGGACAAGCTAACATATTTTTGGATAGCTGATGATGGAGAAGATTGCAGAAACAATAGCTGACATCATGATGACAACCACATGCTCCTGAAGGACACATGGAAAATAAGGAGTTGCACAACAAAAAGGAATCAGGTCAATTTGAAGATTGGTTGGATTAGTCACCAACATTTTCTTATTTTATAGCATAGGTTGTTAGCCAAGTTGTTAGATGAAATAAATTATTAGAGATCTTCAAGGGAAGGGGGCCACCTCGTACCTCCAGTTGTTACCTCCCTTTTGTTATAAATAGACAGATGAAATGATTTAGTAGGTTCGGATGGTTAAGAAAGGCTCCCTTAGACTATAATATCCTGATGAAGTAACTGTGAACTGGCTATGTACTGGATATAAGACATTTTGGTTAACAGGAATCAACTTATCTTTTAGCTTATTTGCTTCTCATGATAAATGTTCGTGCTTCGAATGATTCACATGAATGGTTGTGGTGATGTTATGGTGGATGTTTGATCATTATATTATCATGATGTTTATGTAGCTTCCTTAGTTTCTGAGTTCAAGAAGATCTTCTGTTAAGAAACTCTCTTCCTTAGGATTTTGTAGACCTGATGTTTGCAGTAGCCCCTACATTCCTCTCATTCAAGTCTTCCCTCTATTCATACTCACTCCCAATTACTTATTGAAGTTAGCCAAGACCTTGATTGCTGGTGCATGCTAGCCTTGTTTTCTGAGTTGGACATTATCATTTTGAGTATTTTTCCATTTGACCCTTTAAAACACTCTTACATTCACATATAACCTGATGGGTACTGGGCTTGTCTTCCATGCAATCTGAAGGTGATTCCTAGTGCTAACACTTTTGGCATCGTTGTCGGGGACAGATTTGAGTAGATTGAAAATCTCCCTGGCAAGAATGACATTGTACAGCTCCAGCTTTAGATGGTGACTAAAGTTGGACACCTTCAAGACTGCACATTCACCATGGCAATTCCATTGTTCAGAATCTGTTGGTGACTCCACTGGAATGAGACCAATTAAATGGCTATGAAGGCTATCCTGGCTAGGAGGTTTTCCCCACTCAATTTCTCAGCCATAGATGATTATCCACATCCTATGCCTCTTATTGATGAATGGAAATATATGTTGCCTAGATTTTATGAAGGTGAGGATGACAGCCCTGTTGAGCATGTTCAATAATTTCATGCTTTGATGAAGCATCTTGACATCCATCACGAAGATATATTGATGAAAATGTTCATGTATTCATTGGATGGGGATGCACATAAATGGTATTTCTCGTTACCCCCTTCCAACATTTCATCCTTGAAGGATTTCCATAGAGTATTCAATGAACACTGCAAAAGGTTTTATCCCTCTGAAAGTATTTGTCATAATTGTTGTGAGGGATATGTAGAATTTGCTCACGATCTGTTAGATCACTTTTCTGAATATAAAGATGAAAATGATTTTATTCACTGTCCAAATGAAAGCATAAAGAATACTCCTTTATTCAGAGAGGAAAGCATTCATAACTTTGTTTCAGATGAAAATCATGTGTATGAACAACTAGAAGCAACAATTATTGTTGTTCTTGAAATGGATATTTTTAACAATTTTATACCTGATAAAATTACTATTTTAGAGGTTGATCATAGGTATGAAGGGTAGCCAATTTTTGATGAATATTATAGTGATGATTAGCAGCAATCTTATCCTATATTTTATCATTATGCAGATAGGGAGTATGATGCAAAGGTTGGCCTTGTCACAGAAGACATAACCCAAAGATTTGACCAGGAGAAACCCTTAGTTGAGGTACATGAAGAGATCATTTATACACAACTAGAAGTAAATCAACAATCATCAGTTGATCAGAAGCCACCTATGTCAATCCTTCTTCCACTTGTACCCATAGTTTACAGTAATCAACTTGAAGTGGAAAAAGAAATATGCTACCAATCCCATGTGTTTTTTCACCATTTTCATGACCCTGTAGGAGTGTATATGGATTTGTATTTCTCAAATGTTTTGGAACCTATAAACTTTATTGTGTCAGCAAAAGTCAGAGGAGATATAGGAAATATTTTCAAACAATTGTCATATTCCTCTTGTCTGTTGTCAATCATTGTCATTATAAAGACTCGTGTAAACAAGTTACTTGAATGGCTTTGGTGGAAGTTTGCCTTCACCTAGCCTATTTTAAAATTCAGTTAGCTTAGGTTTTGTACATAAATAAGCTCCATCAAGAGCAGGTGTGTTTTATTTCTGTTTTAAAGTAGAGTAATATAAGTTTTCAGTATGTTGTCTTCAACATGATGCATCAGAGCATGAATCCACAAGCCTAAAGGATAAGGCCCTGAAACTACAAGAGTTCTTATAGCCTCACAGGGAGGACTCTATTCCCCATGGAGCCTAACATTATCATTTTAAGTCTTTTTCCATTTGACCCTTTAAAACACTCTTACATTCACATATAACTTGATGGGTACTGGGATTGCCTTCCATGCAATTTGAAGGTGATTCCTAGTGCTAAAATTCTTGGTGTTGTTGTCGGGGACAGATTTGAGTAGATTGAAAACCTCCCCGAAAAGAATGACATTGCACAAATCCAACTTTAGATGGTGACTGAAGTTGGACACCTTCAAGACTGCACATTCACCATGGTGAATCCATTGTTCAGAATCTATTGGTGACTCCACTAGAATGAGACCAATTAAATGGGTATGAAGGCTCTCCTAGCCAAGAGGTTTTCCCCACTCAATTTCTCAGCCATAGATGATTATCCACATCATGTGCCTCTTATTGATGAATGTCAAGATCTGCTGCCTAGATTTTATGAAGGTGAGGATGAAAGCCCTGTTGAGCATGTTCAAGAATTTCATGCTTTGATGCAACAACTTGACATCCATCATGAAGATATATTGATGAAAATGTTCATTTATTCATTGGATGGGGATGCACGTAAATGGTATTTCTTGTTACCCCCTTCCAACATTTCATCCTTGAAGGATTTCCACAGAGTATTCAATGAACACTACAAAAGGTTTTATCCCTCTGAAAGTATTTGTCATAACTGTTGTGAGGGATATGTAGAATGTGCTCAAGATTTGTTAGATTACTCTGATGAATATAAAGATGAAAACGATTTTATTCACTGTCCAAATGAAAGCATAAAGAATACTCATGTATTCAGAGAGGAAAGCATTCATAAATTTGTTTCAGATGAAAATCATGTGTATGAACAACTAGAAGCAACAGTTACTATTGTTCCCGAAATGGATATTTTTAACAATTATATTCTTGATGAAATTACTATTTTAGAGGTTGATCATAGGTATGAAGGGCAACCCGTTTTTCATGAATATTCTAGTGATAATGAGCAAAAAGATTATCCTATATTTGATCACTATGAAGATAGGGAGTATGATGTAGAGGTTTCCCTTGTCCCAGAAGACAAAACCCAAATATTTGACCAGGATCAACCCTTAGTTGAGGTACATGAAGAGATCATTTATACACAGCCAAAAGTGAATCAACAATCATCAGTTGATCAACAACCACCTACGTCAATACTTCTTCCACTTGTACCCACAGTTTACAGTAAGCAACTTGAAGTGGAAAAATAAATATGATATCAGTCCCTTGTGTTTTGTCACCATTTTCATGACCCTGTAGGGGTGTATATGGAGTTGTATTTCTCAAATGTTTTGGAACCTGTAAACTTTATTGTGTTAGCAGCAGTCAGAGGAGATATAGGAAATATTTAAAAACAATTGTCATATTCCTCTTGTTTGTTTTCAATCATTGACATTATAAAGAATCATGTAAGCAAGTTGCTTGAATGGATTTGGTGGAAGTTTGCCTTCACCTAGCCTATTGTAAAAGTTAGTTAGCTTAGGTTTTGTACATAAATAAGGTCCATCAAGAGAAGGTGTATTTGCTTTCTATTTGAAAGTAGAGTAATATAAGTTGTCAGTATGTTATCTTCAGCACGATGCATTAGAGCATGACTCCACAAGCCTAAATGATAAGGCACTAAAACTACAAGAGTTCCTAGAGCCTCACAGGGAAGACTTTATCCCCCATGGAGCCTATCTTAGCACAAGATTGGTTAATGTGCCAAGTGTCAAGAAAAAGCATTGAAAACACTCTCACAAGGTTCCAAGCATAAAAATATCCCATGGATTTATTCTATTGAATTGCACGCAGACACACAGGCGGGCGCTACCGAAATTTTGGCAGACGTTGAATTGTGCAGAGTTATTCTACCAGTTTTGAGTCACTAATTTAAAATTTTGATTGTGAACAATTGAGAAGGTATTTTTGAAAAATGGAGGAGGGTTTTCTTTATAACATTCCAAATGAAAAAAACCTCTCTCATTTTTTCAAAATGTGTTATGGTTTGATATATATTAGACATGGAAGTTGTGCTACCAATTGTTTTACGGTGACGCTACCTAATTTCCTGTAGCGGTCACGGTTTTGATATTCGCCTTGTTGGGAGGTTGCCACCTGTCAAGGAGGATTCAAATGGATTCTCAAGGATAAGTTAGATGTCAATGGACACCTACACCTAATATTTATCTCCAGAAAATGCCTCATGCAATGAGGTGGAGACATTTTATTAATGACTTCCAACAAATTCCTGAAAATTAGTAGTTTGTTGGATTTTTGTCTCTTTGATTGTTGCCACCTATCTCCAACGTTTAGAATCCAATGGAGGATATGGGATTTGACCTCCTAATATTATGAGGATGCTATTTTATATTTAAGGAAGGAAATATCTCTTGGAGAGAGGGATTCATGAGCCAAGGGAGGCCGAGAGGCTCTATTTTTGTACTTTGACAGATTAATTTGAAGATAGCCTATCTTATCATTTTCTGTGTTAAGAATTCATTTGCAGAAGGAAGCGATGTTTAGCTATGTTTTTTCTTTGTTTTAACTCTTAATATTTGTTCTTCTTCAACAGTAAGTGTGAGAGGGTTTCTTAGGAGGATCCTTTGATATCTTATACCTTGTGTGTTTCTAAATCTCTTCTGAAAAGGATCTCTACATTATGATTCTTCTTCTACTGTATCAATACTATTATTGAAAAGGATTTTCACATCTTTCTGTTTGCAGTTCTATGTTTTCTCATAAAAGTCTTCCACCTGAAAGCCTTGAAAGGCTAAAGATTGCTTTTGGATGATCTGTTTTGTTGCATATGGAAGATGATTTGCAGGGATAAATTCATATGATTTGTCAAGTCAAGAAGATAGCTTCAGCGCTACCTCTCTCATAATTTCAAAATCAAATTTCTTTTCATATTTATTGATGTGTACGGATTACCCCTATGTAGTCATGGGGTGACTTGTTGCGATAACATTCTTGGCGTCATTGTCGGGGAATGATTTGACGACTTTTCCCTGGGATTAAATGACACAACATACTAGCCCTAAGGGTGCATTAGAACTTAGTATCTTGAATATTGCATCTTGCACCTGGCGACTCTATTGTTTCATCTCTGGAACCTAAAGGCAGACATACAAGATAAAATCCACAACTACCTTTCGTTACATCTGAGGTTGACCTAGAGAAAATAATCAAGAAGGGAAAAGCTTCTCAAAAAAAAAATTATGCTGTTGTTACAAGTGCTTCTGGTCAGTTGTCTGATTCCACTCTTGATAATCCAGTTTTTATATCAAGTAATCTTTCCTTACCTTCTGTTGAAGTATCTATGAAACTTTATTTTGAAGAGTTTCTTGTTGAATACTCTTCCTTTGAAACTGAATTGAAAGAAGAAAGCATTGACACATTTTCTTCCCTTGACATTGAAAAGTGTTTCAGTCTTGATAGTATTAGAGATTTCCCTACTTTAGGTTTTGCTACACCACTTTCTGTTAAAACTTTTTTTGCCCAAGAAGTGGAAACTTCATCCCCTTTACAGACTTTACCATCTTCTTCCAAGACTCAACCTTCTGTTGTGAAAAATAAAAACCCCCCTTCATATTTTCCTTCTTCTCCTAATCTGCACACAGTCAAGTCTCCTTCTCCTTCTTGTTCACCAAGAGTTCAAAATCAAATTGAAGTTGTTAACCCCCCTACAAATAGGATGGATTCCATAGTGGTTGCAAGATACGCTCCTCTAGTCTTACCTCAGCCAGTGAATTCTCTCCCTCTTGGATATTATTTGAAATACATGCCCAAGTTTATGGGATAAGAAGATATAACAGTTAAGGAACATATTGTTGCTTTCTACAACTATGTAGATAATCAAAACATTGAAAATGAGGATGTGTGGATGAGGGTTTTCGTCCAAATCCTTTTTGGTGAGGCTAGGAAGTGGTTTAAGGGTCTGGCGGATGGATCCATTACTGGTATTGAAGAATTATATGAATCCTTCTTGAGGCATTGGGGGGACACAAAGTATTTTTTGTACTACATTACCGAATTCGGATCCCTAAAAAGGAAAGAAGGAGAATCTGTCTCTGACTTTTCTAAAAGATTTAACAAAATGTACAACAAGATTCTTGATGAGATAAAAACCAATGAAACCTCTACAAAAATTACTTATGCCAGTGCCTTTGACCCTAAGTTATGACTTCTACTGAGAGAAAGAATATCAACCTCCTTAGTTCATATGCAAGATGCAGCTTTAGAGGTAGAATCCAACATAGTGGCATATGATAAACTCATAGGAAAGTCTAATAGGGATAGAAAAAAAAGAAGAACTGAAGCCTCAACTTCTGAATCCCATATTGTTCATCCTCAAGTGGAGGAGCTTACCAAATTAGTAAAATCCCTTTCCACTGAGATAGATAAATTAAATTGGAAGGTAAACAAACCTACAGAAATACCCAAAATACTGATAACAGAGGTAACTTCAGGAGACCAAATAATACTCCCCAAATCCTTCTCAGAGATCCTAGAAACAGAGAAAGAGATGATTAGAGTGTAGAAGCTCATTTTCAAAACAATTTGGTTGTTGATGAAGAAGAAGAGGAGGTAGCAGATGATCCTGAGATTCACTGCTTAGGTGACACATCCCCATCCCCACATTTGACTCAATCCTCATATGAGCAATCCTTGATGGATATTCAGATAAATGAATTAAGTAAAGGAGAGAAAGAAAATGAAAATTCTAACATATATAATCTGATATCTAAGAAGAATGAAGAAAAAACTGATGCCCCTAACCAGCCTTCCCAAAAAGAAGATTCTACCAAGGCTGTGCTAGTGAGTAGCAAGGAAAAAGACTCTCAAAGTCCATAAGTTTTGATCAGAAATCCTTCTCCTAAAACCAAAGAGATCTTGAAACCTTCTTATTCCTTCAGTTTTGAGAATGAGATCCAGAAAATAAAGATCCATGTACCTTTTTTGGAATTGATAAAAAATGAAGAATTAAAAAAATATCTATCCAAAATGTTACAACCTGAAGCCTCTCTAAATGCCACTGATTCAATAAATCTGCAAGATGAAAAGCCAGTAGTGATTTTGGGTCCATTGATAGAAGACAGAGATGATTCATCCCCCCCTTTCTATACGTCATTGAATATTCATTATAAGGTGTTGCATAATTGTTTGATGGACTCGGGGGCATCCCAAAATCTCATGCCAAAATCTGTTATGGATGAACTTGGGTTAGAAATCACAAAGACTTACCATGACTTATATTCTTTTGACTCCAGGAAAGTGAAGTGTCTTGGAGTCATTAAGGATTTGGTTGTGACTCTATTTCAGCTGCCCATGAAAAGTGTACTCATGGATATCGTGGTGGATGATGTTCCCCCCAAGTTTGAAATGTTCTTATCAAGGTCTTGGATAAAAATACTAGGGGGGACCTTGTAGATGGATATCTCTTATGCTACTATTCTCATTTTTTGGGGAGAGCATAGAAGACTTTACATGGAAGCTCAATTGGATTACATCATTAGTGATGAAGCAAACCCCACAAATCACCCTGTTTTTGCTTTTGATAAAGATCTAGGATCTAGCATTTTGCAGCTCACTGACGCTCCTGAAGCCCCTCTAGAAATCAGAAAATAGTCTGTTACCTTATTTGAGGAGCCTCCTCTAACCACTTATCTCTGGAAGATGTTTTTTGATGGAGCCTCTTCTAAGGAAGATGTTTGTGCTAGGGTGGTCTTTGTATCACCAGCTCAAGAAACTATATCTTTGTCATATAAACTAGAATTTGAAACTACTAATAATGTGGCAGAGTATGAAGCTCTTGTCTTGGGATTGAGGGCTTCTAAAGACATGGGGATAGAAGAGCTATTAGTGTTTGGTGATGCTGAATTAATAGTCCATCAGATTAAAAATCTTTATCAAACAAAGCACCCTAGGCTTAGATCTTACAAAAATTAAGTGTGGGACTTGGTGGACAATTTTTTCTCTTCTGTTAACATATCATTTATTCCTAGAGAACAGAATACCATGGTTGATTATTTGTCTATATCAACGAGCAACTTCAGAATTCCTATACCACCCAAAATCAAGTATGATGAAGAAGTCAAGTGCAGGCCTTCTATACTGGACAATGTAAAATATTGGAATGTGTTCAAAGATGATTTAAAACTTAAAAATTTCCTCAAGATTGTTGATGATTCTTCTGCATTACACATTTATCAGGATCATGATTCAAAAATTACTCATCATGTTGATGTTTTCCTCAATAAAATTGATAATCATCATATTGTGAAGCTACCTAGCAATCATATTCCAAAAGGACTAGTTCCTTTGGAAATATTATTTGATAGAAATGATGTGGCAGTGAAAGGGAAGGTATCCACTAATGATGCTGATATAACTGAGTGCAATTTGGGTACTGAAAAGAATCTGAAATATGTAAAAATTTCAAGCAGCCTATTAGAAGAACAGAGGGAAGAATATACTAAGTTGTTGAAGGAATTTGTTGATGTATTCGCTTGGACTTATGAAGATCTCATAACTTATGACACAAGCATTATAGAGCACAAGATTCCATTAAAAGAAGACATCAAACCCTTCCAACAAAAGTTGAGGCAAATCAATCCTATGTTACTGTCTGTCATGGAGAAAGAGGTAAAAAATCTTTCAGATGAAAAAATTATCATTCCTTTGAGGTATTCTGAATGGGTGGCCAATTTGGTCCTAGTAAGAAAAAAGAATGGAGAAATCAAACTTTGTGTTGATTTCTGAAATCTGAACAGAAGCTCAAAAAAGGATAATTACCCTTTTCCCAAGATGGAGCACATGTTACAGAAGGTGACAAGAGCAGACAGGATGTCCATGGTTGATGGTTTATCCAGGTACAATCAGGTCTCTGTTTTTCTATAAGATAGGGAGAAGACGACCTTTACCACTCCTTGGGGTACATTTATGTACACCAAGATGCCCTTTGGTTTGATGAATGTAGGGGCAACTTTTCAGCGAGCTATGGATATAGCATTTATTGGAGAAAAGGACAAGTTTGTTGTTATCTATTTAGATGACATAACAATGTTCTCTCAGTTTAATAAAGAACATTGTGATCACTTAAGAAAGGTTTTCTTGAAATGCAGAAAATTTGTCCTCTCTTTGAATCTGAAAAAGTCATTGTTCGCCATGAAAGACGGAAAATTATTGGGGCATATCATGTCATTTGAAGGGGCAAGGATTGATTCCAACAGGGTTGAAGCTATACAAACATTTTCACTTCCTAGATCCAAAAAAGAGGTTCAATCTTTTCTGGGAAAAATTATTTTTTTGAGAATATTTGTGTCAAATTTTGTTGAGTTGGTTAAGTATATCACACCCATGTTGAGGAGGGGTAGTGAAATCAAATGGAATGTTGAGTCCTATGATTATTTTGATCAGATAAAGAAATCCTTGACTAAAGCCCTGGTTCTTGTCAACCCAGTCTACTCCAAGAAATTTCTTATTTTTTCTTTTTCCTCTTTTGATACAGTAGTAGTAATCCTATTGCAGAAGAACGTTGAAGTCTTAGAGCAGCCCATTGCCTTTTTCAGCAGGGCATTGAGAGATGTTGAATTAAAATATGACATCATAGATAAGCAAGCATATGCATTGGTTAAATCTCTTAAGTCCTTTAGAGTTTATGTCCTGCATTCAAGAGTTATTTCTTATGTCCCATCGGCTGTTGTAAAATAAATTCTTATTTAGCCTGATATAGATGGAAAAAGGAGCTAGTGGATTGCTAAATTACTTGAATTTGATTTGGAAATTAAGCCTACCAAATTGGTTAAAGGCCGGGGTTTAGCCAAGCTCTTGGATGAATCAAATTTCTTAGCATTGAGGTTGAATTTCATCCACTCATGTTCAAAAAATTAGTAGGTTGAATTAACTGATAAGGTTCTCAAATCATTTATGCATTGACAAATTGCAGTTGGTACAAGGACATTATATTTTTTCTGCAAATTTTACAGCCTCCAAATGGTATGGAAAAGAACAAGGTGAGAGCCTTAAAACTGAAATAAATAAAGTATTGCCTTGTTGATCAAGTTTTGTATTGAAAGGATCCATTAGGAGTGATTTTGAGATGCTTAGACCCCCAAGAAGCCCAAAATATTATGTCTAATTTTCATGACATTTTATGTTGGGGGCATCATTATTGGAGAACCACGGCATACAAGATCCTCAAGGCTAGGTACCTCTGGCCTAGTTTGTTCACCGATGTTTGTGCTAAGATCAGAGCATGTGCTAAATGTCAGAAGTTATCTAGAAAGAAACAGCTTAAGTCTTTACCATTAAAGCCTGTGGCAGCTTCAGGACCTTTCTAACAGTGGGGCCTAGATTTTATTGGAGAAATTCATCACGCTTCCATTGGCCAACATAGATGGATCGTGATTTCTATAGATTAATTTACTAAGTGGATTGAAGCTATTCCTACAAGGAATGCTTCCCACAAAGTGATCATTGGTTTCTTTGAAGACATTATGGAAAGGTTTGGGTGTCCTAACAGAATCGTCACTAATAATGCTACATATTTCAAGGTTGAACCATTGATTCAATTTTGTGAATAGTTTGGGATCACATTGATTCATTCTACCCCTTACTACCCTTAGGGAAACAAGCTTGAAGAATCCTCAAACAAAATCCTTATAAACATCATTAAAAAGTTGTTAGAGGATAACAAAAAGGCATGGGACTCAGAACTCAAATTTTCTCTATGGGATGAAAGAGTGATGATAAAGAGGTCCCTGGGACTTTCCCCTTTCTAGCTGGTGTATGGAGTTGAGGCATTTTTCCTTCTCAACTTTCCTTACCTGTGGAAAACTTCTTCTAAGATTTCCAAGCGGAGCCCGATCATATGATCAGAAGGATTCAACAACTGGATGAAGCGCAGTAGACTAGAGAGCAGCTTATAGACAAAGCATATGATCATCAATGGAAAATCAGGTAGGCATTCAACAAGAAAGTGAACAAAGAGGATTTTCAACTGGGTGATCTAGTGCTCAAGTATGATGCACCTAAGAAATATAAAGGCAAGCATGGTAAATTTGAATCTTTATGGATTGGTCCTTCCAAAATCTTTAAGGTATTCTCTAATAACACCTTCAAGTTACAGAATATGGAGAATGAAGAGGTTTTTGGTGGCCTTGTCAATGGGCATTTTCTGAAAAAGTACTTTGCTTGAGCCTTGAGTGGATTTTCATGCCATTGTAAATATCATTTTTCTTTTATTTTTGTTTCAATAACTGACCCAATATCCCTAGGATAAGGCACTAAATCTACTTATTCTTGGTAGCCTGTAGGGGGCATGCCATCCCCTGTGGAGCCAATGTTATCACACTAAATTGCCTTGGGTTTTTAGTTAGTTTTTATCCTTTTTTAAGCCTTAGATTTTAATTTTTTAAGTTTCATCCCTTTAAAATTTATGTTTGTTAGGACCCCTTAGATAAATAAATTGTTGAGTCATAACTCATGTTTGATCCTCAATTGATTTTTGGACTTAGAAACATTTTAGTTCATGACCTAAAATTTTGGTCCCCTTCATGATTTGTCACTAGGATTGATCCCTCCCATGACTAGACTGATGTAACACACCATTCCCTCATTCATGACCTCGTGGGCATGCCTTGTTGTACTTTTGTACCTGTCCAATATTTTTTTTAATTGGATCATTGCCCACTCATCAGGCGGTTCTGTAGTTCCTTTCCCATTCATCATGTTTCCACCACAAGTTATGATTATCACGACTGATGTCATGTTCCTTGTTTTCAGCGCCAAGATTTGGTTAAAGATACCTTCAAGATCTCGTATTTACGATCCCTCATAATGGTTTGTGATTTGAAAATTCAAGACTGTTGCGCTGCTCAAACTCACAGTTCTGACCAGGTGACAATAGTGCGACCATATCTGATGTTGAGGTAGATTCAGGGGACAAAATTTTTGTGACTTCATCCTGATATCTTGCTAAAGCTTCAAACAAGTGTTTACTCCATAGGTATCCCGTGTTTCCTCCTATGCACATTAATTTTCACAAAGAATTAGCACTCAGATTTTGGCTTATTGGGCTTGCATAGTTGTAAGAGACTCATCTTCACATCATATCCTTGTCTCCTCTCTTTTCAAACTTGTAGACTTCATTGTTTGTATCAAGGTATGATTACATCTACCCACCATAGCTATTGAGATTGCAAGCATCTAAATAGTCTATCCTCTCCATACGCATCACGCTACCTAGAGGCGCTTCTTAACCACTTTGTGTCTCCTCTGGTTCCTTTGATTTCTGAGTAAAGTGTTTTTACCCAGCTATAAAGGGCCAATTACAAAGTACCCTCTCATTGTCTAAACTTTCAATACCTATACAAATATAAGGGTGGGATTTCCACAGTCAAGTCTTGGCTTACTAGCACTAGTCTATTTTAAAAGGTCAACTTTGTACATTTGAAGCTCGATTTTAAGTCCTCCTGGTTATTACTAATCCATAAGCCATAAGAAGCTCTCATTCTAAGTTATGGAGCCTCTTTATATGAAGAAGACATAAAGGGGGAAAGGTGGTTAGAACTGAACCTGTGGATATGCGTCTTTTTTATACAGAGCCCATGGCAAGAGAGGTTTTTAAAAGAGTGGGATGCCTCTCTTTCTACCAGAATATGCAAAGAGGCCATCCAAAGGTGACCAGACAATTTCCATTACATTTTGATGGAAGAAGAACCAAGTTAGGAGATTTAGAATTTGAGGTGATTGAGGCCTCTATTTCAGCTACAACAGGAATCCCTATCACAGGTGAAAAGTGGTTTAAAGCCATGGCTTTGAGTTCAGCCTATGCCAAATATTTCCTTAAGCCTGCAAATCAAGCCAGTGATTTGTCTAAAGGTGTGTCAAGGAATCACTTGATCGAGCAGTTTGACAAGATATTGAAGATCATCCAGAGATATTTTACATGTGAAGGGAGGTTTAACACATTGTACCAGTAACATATAAGGCTTCTGTTGCATTTTATTGGTAAAGTTGAAATGAATATTCCCTACTATTTGTTAAGGAGAATAGGTAAGATGTCAGACAAGATTCAATCCAAGTCTAAGGATGTGGATACTAGCATCTTCCACTCTGGATTGATCAAAATGCTAGTCTCTAAGGAATTAGGTAAGAAAGAGATTTCATGGGAACATTTTGTTGTTGCTTCTCACTTCAAGTTGGATATAGCATCTACTCCTCAATCGTAGAATGCAAGTCCTTTATCACCCACCAGTGTTGTTAAAGAAGGGACCAGTAGGAAGAGAAAGGGTAGAGTTCTTATTCAAGTTTCATATGTCATCAAGCAAGTCACAGGAACTGAGGAGGAAGCTTATCCTTCCCCATTGAGATATTTTTCACCACCTCCTCCACCACAGTTAGAAGAGGTTCCTTATTCTACCAAAACTAAATCCAATAAAGGGAAGAAGCTACACTTCCTCTATTCTCCTCCAGTAGCCACTACCAAGGGCAGAAAAACTTTCACAAGATCACCAATTCCCAAATAGGTTTTTGAAGAATAGTCCCCATCAGAAATCCCTGTACAAAAGAAGAAGGGTAAAGGAATTAAAAATCCTATGGAAAGGAAAGAAGAAACCCCCATGAAAAAGAAGAAAAATAAAGACAAAGACATCAAGAATCCTAATGAGGCAGACAAGGCAATTCCTATGCAGGTGGAAAAGGAGACCGAGAAAAATCCTGTTGAGTCTGTGCATGTCATTACTCCACCTGACAGATAGACATTCAAAAGATTAATCAGGGAACTTAGGGATGCAAGGAAAGAGGTGGCTCAGTTGAAAACGGAAGCCATGTCTGACATAGTGAAGATGAAAGAGCTCATGGATGGCTATAGTCATACCCTTGACCTGGCATGGTTTGCAGAAAGAAAGGCCCAGCCCCTTCATAGGAAACTCCAAAACCTTTATAAGAAGAATAGAGGCTTTCAATCTCATAACAGGAAACTCAAGGCAGAGTTGCATCATTTTCAATATGAAGTAGCTCAAAGAAACTTGCAGGTATTGGTCAAAGCTGCTATTGATAAAGAGACACCAGCAGTCAAGGAGAGCATAGCTCCACTGAAGAAGCCTGTCATTGCTAAAAATAAGAAGTCTGTTGTGCCAAATGAAGATCCTCCTTCTACAAGAAAGAGTGTGAGGTTAAGTGTCCGGGTAACGAAATAGCTGGTGAAAAGTGAGCCCCATTTTTTAGGATCGTTCCTTTTTTGTGAGGGAAAACTGTTATTGAAATATTACCTCTTCCACCTATACAAGTTTCTAAGTGCTTGATTCTCAGATTTTTGGGCTTTTTGTGAAGTGCTAACTCCCTTAGCAGTAAAATGCATACATTCCATAGCGCTTTGGTGCTACAGAATAATCTATTTTGGTATTCCTCTAGTATGCTACCTACAGCGCTACCTAAAATTTACACAGAGACGCATAGTAGCGCTACCGAAATTGGCTACCTAATATCTGGAAGAGACAAAATTTTCACACAAACGCATCACAGTGGCGCTACCTAAATTCGCTACCTAATATCTCACAGAGTCCAAAGTTTGCACAGGGGATAGGAAGGTTTGGCGCTACCTTTTCTACTTGTCTAGTTTTGAAGTGCGCTACTCAGAGTGCTACCCAAAGATGATACCAACAGACACCAGGGATACAAGAGGGCCAAGCTAACAACTTTTTGGATAGCTTATGATGAACAAGATTGCAGAAACAGTAGCTGGCATTATGATGACAACCACATGCTCCTGAAGGAAACATGGAAAACAAGGAGCTACACAACAAAAATGAATCAAGTCAGTTTGAAGATTGGTTGGATTAGTCACCAACATTTTCCTATTTTATATCATTGGTTGTTAGCCAAGTTGTTAGATGAAATAAATTCTTAGAGATTTTCAAGGGAAGAAGGCCAGCTCGTACCTCTAGCTGTTGCCTCCCTTTTTTTATAAATAGATAGATGAAATGCTTTAGTAGGTTTGGATGGTTGAGAAAGGCTCCCTTAGACTGTAATATCTTGATGAAATATCTTGATGAAGTAACTGTGAATTGGCTATGTACTGGATTTAAGACATTTTGGTTAATAGAAATGAGCTTCTCTTTCAGCTTATTTGCTTATGATGCTAAATGTTCATCCTTTGAATGATTCACATGAATGGTTGTGGTGATGTTATGGTGGATGTTTGATCATTATATTATCATGATGTTTATTTATCTTCCTTAGTTTTTGAGTTCAAGAAGAGCTTGTGTTAAGAAACTCTCTTCCTTGGGCTTTTGTAGACCTGATGTTTGTAGCAACCCCTACATTCCCCTCGTTCAAGTCTTCCCTCTATTCATACTCACTCCCAATTATTGATTAAAGTTAGCCAAGACCTTGATTGTTGGTGCATGCTAGCCCTATTTTCTGAGTTGGACATTATCATTTTGAGTCTTTTTCCATTTGACCCTTTAAAACACTCTTACATTCACATATAACCTGATGGGTACTAGGCTTGCCTTCCATTCAATTTGAAGGTGATTCCTAGTGCTAACATTCTTTAGAAATATTATTGCAAGGAGTCACCCCATGATTGCATAGGGGTAAGCCTTACACATCAAGAAATACGAAAAGAAAGTTGATTTTGAAATTATGAGAGAGTTAGGGCTGAAGTTATTTTCTTGACTTGACAAATCATATGAATTTATCCCTGCAAATCATCTTCCATATGCAACAAAACAGATCATCCAAAAGAAATGTTTATCCTTTCAAGGATTTCAGGTGGAAGACTTTTATGAGAAAACATAGAACTGCAAACAGAAAGACGTGAAAATCCTTTTCAATAATACTATTGATATAGTATAAGAAGAATCATAATCTGAAGATCCTTTTCAGAAGAGATTTAGCAACACACAAGGTAGAAGATCTCAAAGGATCCTCCTAAGCAACCCTCTCACACTTGTTGTTGAAGAAGAACAAATCTTAAGAGTCAAAACAAAGAAAAAACATAGCTAAACATTGCTTCCTTCTGCAAATGAATTCTTAACACAGAAAATGATAAGATAGGCTATCTTCAAATTAATTTGTCAAAGTACAAAAACAGAGCCTCTTGGCCTCCGTTGGCTCATGAATCCCTCTCTCCAAGAGATATTTCCTTCCATAAATAGAAAATAGCATCCTCATAACCTTAGGAGGTCGAATCCCATCTCCTCCATTGGATTATAAACCTTGGATATAGGTGGCAACAATCAAAGAGACAAAAATCCAACAAACTGCTAATTTTCAGGAATTTGTTTTAAGTCATTAATAAAATGTCTCCACCTCATTGCATGAGGCCTTTTCTAGAGATAAATATTAGGTGCAGGTGTCCCTTGACATCTAACTGATCCTTGAGAATCCATTCGAATCCTCCTTGACAGGTGGGAACCTCCCAATAAGGTGAATATCAAAACCATGACCGCTACAAGAAATTAGGTAGCGTCGTTGTAAAACAGTTGGTAGCGCAACTTCCATGTCTGATATCTCTCAAACCATAACACATTTTGAAAAATTGAGAGAGGTTTTTGTTATTTGGAATGTTATAAACAAAAACTCCTCCAGTTTTCAAAAATACCTTCTCAATTGTTCACAATCCAATTTTTACATTAGTGACTCAAAACTAGTAGAATAACTCTGCATAATTCAGCCTCTGCCAGAATTTTGGTAGTGCCCGCCTGTGTGTCTGCGTGCAATTCAATAGTGTAAATCCGTGGGTGTTTTTTATGCTTTGAACCTTGTGAGAGTGTTTTCAATGCTTGTTCTTAACACTTGGCACCTTAACCAATCTTGTGCTAACACATACTACCATCAACTTGGACATTTGATGGTTCATAAGAAAGAGATGGAAATATAAAAAAAAAAATCGTGTTCCTTTATGAATCGTTTGGGGCCTCCTTCAAAGTTGAGGCATTGGTTAAAAACATTCAAACCACTATCTCTTATGGCAAGTAATAGTTGTAATTTAATTGTTAATTTAATAATCTTTGTTATCGTTGAATAATATATCTAGTATGTCGATATTACTATATTGACATAACATTATTTCAATATTTTTTATATAATGATGATAATGATGATGATTGTATTTTCTTTAGAAATTGGTGATGATTGTATATGTTTTAGAAATTGCTTAAAGTCAAAAAAATATGAATAATATGTAAATGATTTTTTTTTAAATCATTCCATATTTCTATTAAGATTTAATTGATAATTTTGTAATTTACAAATAGAAATATTAGTCAATATATTGCATTTCTTTACTTGCAAATACAAGATATTTACTAAATAAACCTTTCATTATATTCCATA